>JAGDQP010005894.1:35289-75404 GCA_022664845.1 Lepisma saccharinum | reverse complement strand
CTCTCTGTTTTTTTTTTTTTTCATTCTTTTCTTTTCTTTGTTAGTTTTTTCAAGTTAGATTAAATAGCACTTTAGCTTAAAAATCTAATATTTATATTTTTCACACATTACGAGAATATATATTACATTTGTTAATTACAAATACAGTTCTGTCTACGTCGGTGTTTCTACACTGATCTAATTAATTCACAAGTATTCACTTCTAAGACGATGCAGTATTCAGTTGTAAGAAATTGATTCATCCTAATAAGAGTTAAACATAAGGACACTACTTACCACAGTAATAGGAGTTTATGTGTGGTTCTTTGTTGAATACTTACCTGAAAATAAACAAATTTATTAATAATAATAATCTTGTAATTACAATTTTTAAGTTTGACAATGAAATCTAAATTGGGTCAGAGCAAAAATATCTTATCTATCTTCATTTTTTAATTTTTATCATTACAGTGATAAATCTTCTTATGAGGTGTGAACTTGGGCGAAGTTCTAGGTACAATAGTTAGAAAATGGGACGGATATATTTGTTACAACTGATTGTTAAGATAAAGAGAAGATAAATTTAATTGTATCGGCGGTAACAACTCTACGGCCTATGCCGGTGTCAACAACTGATTTTAATGTGACTACTTTTGTACTGATGCAGGTATAGCAATAGTAAGACAAACAATGTGTATATTACGTATGATGGGATCAGAGCTTTTACTTATTACCTACAATTTCAGGTTTAAGTGATGGTCTTTAATCTTCGCTACCTCATCTCAGTTTACCATACACTTTCACAAATAGAAAATCATTACTGTCTTTTTTTAAAAAAAAAATGGGACGAGGGATAACAGTAAGAAGAAGCTTGGGAAGCTCATGTGTTCTTCATTAAATCAAACGAATATATGTGACATTTAACGAAATTGTAGCTATTGATATATTCGATTAATTTCAACAGTGTTCGAAGTTAAACGATCTGAAGAACTACAGTTTCGTGGTCAAAACAAATAAAAATCTATATCTGTACATTGATATAGGTGTTTTGGACTAACAAATACATTTAAACATGTATTTACAAAACGGAATCTTACAGAAAAGCAGGAAGAAATAAATTTAAGCTTCCAATAAATGTTATCAGAAATGTAAATACGCAACATAACCTTTCATCAAATGAACCATGTTTAAGATATTAATGTACTAGGTTATACCAAATCCTTGACGTTTCTTGTTAGTACTTAATTTTTTCTCCAAAAATATAGTAGGGGAAATATCCATAAATCAAATAGTTGATGAATAAGCTTGACATTAATGAACTTTGATAATGACGGCACGTTATCCTTAAATACCAAGATTTATTACGTTTCATCAGTCACGTCATTGCTCCCACTGGAACAGATCAGGAGGATTTTCCTTCGTTAAAGAAGAAAATTCATTCGTTGAACAAAAAAACAAAAAATGAGCTGCACTGCAGAAGGGACAAAAAGTTTCGACCTTCCTTCTGACTACTTGGGAACAATATTTTTTAAACAATTACCAGATTCTCAAATAAAATGAGTGTGTGCGTCGGCAACCCTTTGTCCAGGTGATTTTCTGTTCAAAGAAGAAGAACGAGATTGTAGAAGGAAAGAGGTATAAGAAAGGATTTCGGTTAATTAAGGCATCTTGTTTCTTTATGTGGAACGACCAGGCGATACAAGTTAATGCAGAAAAGAAGACTATAAGAAGATGAAGAAGCTCGCATGAATTATGTTCTTGCCAGAGAAGTGACCCAGAGTTGAAAAACCACGTGGCGGCCACCAGCCTCTTTCAACTTTTAATAGATACTGCCTATTCAAATACAGAGTTGCCTACCCTCTAACACAATTAGAGGAAAAGTTTAATGTGTTTTATGTGCGTGTATTCTCAACTGTCAGGTGTGCTATAAACTCTAGGTATTTATTCAATTGCTACTAATTATTTTGAATACCCGATCACATGGTCTGAAAGACAAATAGTTACCGTTTCATTCTTCACAAAACGTATTTTTAAATTTGGTGATAATATTAAACTAACGATATATAAAATATATTGATAATTATTATATGCATATTACAAACAAGTATAATATCTTGCAAACACATCGCAAGATATTATAGTTTACTCGCTTTTGAATGCTTGAATCTTGAATCTTGCTTAAAGTTTGGTAAATGTTCCGCATCCTGTGTTTACCTCTATCCGTCAACGACAATCTTTAGAACTAGTAATTCAAATCTTGCACCACCTATACTCAAACACTGTTAGAAGTAGAACTACACTGATATCTCGGCGCTATCCCTTATCGTTTCCATGGTAACAAACTTTTAATACCCCATTTAAATATGTGTGTGTGGCTTTTCTTCGACACTATGAAAACAAAATTCTACACGACTTACACCACCTTGATCGGAATGATGAGACGAATTTAACGACATCAAGTTTACTGATCTAACCTTCAAGGTAACCAACTTTTAATGCCCCTTTTTAATACGATGATAGGTTTTCCACTAGCTCGGGGACTAAAATGTCAAGTTCAGCACCTCATATATCAGGTTCTTCACTGTGATGATGCGAGTTTAATTACAAGAACAACATGGCGGTACCCATTCCAGTTTCCATGTAACCATCTATAAACCTTCATATAGATAGATCAATGATCATGATTTTGGATCGGTCGTACGGTTTCTGTATTAATGATATTGTATCTTAAATACGTTTTCATCCATCGTGTAAGAACGGCTCGACTGATTATGAGCAATTTGCATCCTGATACAGTTGACACCTCTCGATTTCAGCCATACCGAAAAAAACAGCGCATGTAAAGATCTCCACCAAGAACAGAGTTAAATTACGAGACAAGAAAAGACGAATATAAAAGGTCGAAAGCTAACAATAAAAAATATAAGATTTACTAAATATTTAATTTCTTGAGTGAAGCTAGACTGTCTGGAACTTTGATTTCCAAACGTTCTTTTTTGTTTTTCAAAATATGGCACACTTTTTTAACTTTAATGTTCAGTTTCATCATATAAAGAATATTAAAAACGTAAGTTGGTCTAACAAAGTGGACAACCAGAATATCTACCAAAAATGGTACTAATTAATATTGATTGAGATAATGTTACTCTTCCATTTGCAGTTTTTTTCCTAGTTACGCCTTTCCTTAATTGAATTTTGTCTTTATGGTAATCTCTTTGTTGCTGTTAATTGGAACTGTAAGAAGTTTTAACATTCTAAGGAAGACTACAGAAGGCGATTTTCATATATTAAGGCTGGAAAAAGTCATATAAAAGTAGAAGAAAAAACGCACAGCACCGTTTTATATAGGTAAAGTATAGTGCATAGAAAGAAAAATAAAAACAGAATAGAATCGTCAAGAAAAATTGAAGCTAATCTCGTAGAGAAGCAAGAGAATTATTAAGTTGTAAAAAGGTCAAACGTTATGATAGAAAACAGAATTATGGTAGAAAGAATTATAGTTAATTTCTTCCTCTATTGCTGCTGTTTCTACGTCGCTCTTCATGCAGAAGAAGGACAATAAATTTCCTGATTACTTTTATTCGTAATATTATTATTACGCTATTAGGAAACGTAACATATCAATTAATCAAGTTAACGGTATATACGATATGTGTAATTGAGAAGGACAATGCTAACTAATGCACGTTGCGTTCTTTGTCTTAACGTTTGAACCACAACTCGAATTGTAAACTGGCATCTTGTCAAAATAGCCAAGACTCTCTTGGCTGTCTCTCTTATCAGCTTGTATAGTTGAAAGCGAGGGAAGGTAACAGAATGCATTGTTGCAAACGACAAGCGTGTGTTTTCTGTATCAATCAAATGTAGACACTGCGCTTTCAACACTAATAAATAATAACCGTAGATTAATTCCACATATTCCAGACGAGAGTTATTTCTTCTTGTATTAGTTCCAGACCTAAACATGTTATCTGCGCCTGATCACAGGTTCAATTTAAGCTGGGATCTCTTGAACGGAGCCCGTTGTATCAAAACCTGTAGGTCCCATCCTTATAAGCTCACCAGATAGTTTAGACGTTAATGTAGTAAAAATTAAATCAATCTAAAAATGTTAAGATGTTACTTTAAATTCTGCATGTTCCTAAACATATCGTCCATTTACTAGACGTGTAGATACGTTGGTTAATTGATAACGATTATCAGATTTATTTATTTATTTTTATTCAGTCGCGCACTCCGTATTATTTTTCCCATTACAAGCATAAAGTTTAACTAGTTTTTCATAGCCACAGAATATTGTTAGTGTCAGAATGGTCCTACTTAAAGTAAGGTCAGGATCTGCCTTCTTCTTCCATCTCCGACGATAAAGTATAAGTATAATGATATAAATTTGAAACAGTAATGTTTTACTTAGGTTTTTAGTTTTAATAATTTCGAACTGACAAGGAAACTGTCTACGGTGAGACACGAAACCACCATGAAAATTCCACAGTGCATTGATGATGTGTTCAAATGAACACTAATGTATTACTACGTTTTGGAGATTTGCAGAACACAAGTTTCAAGACTTGAAAATTCTCGAAATTTTGTTCTGAACGCCTGAAGCGTAGGCAACGCTTTATACATATGTGTTGAAGTTATGTATTTCCCATGCACGTTTATATAAAAGGTTGCGCTGAAGATAATTTAAATGTTATAATAAAGTTATTGATGAAGTTGAAGTGTTAATTAATTGCTCTGATCCTTGCCAAATGCGAATATTATATAAATTCAGAGTGACCCAAAGGAAACTTCCCATCCAGTTAATTTCGTAATCAATTGATACTTAGGAAGAATCCTGATATATGAATCTTTTAATTTAAGGGAGAATGTGCCGTCGTGCTCAAACATTTCATGCAGTTCCATTTTATTGTGGTCTAGTGGCAAAAAGTGAAATTTTCTTAAATGGCAGCATGGGTCAAGTGACACATCAAGTCAATGGCCTTTAGGTTCTATTTACAAAAGCATGTGATCATTTACTAGTTTCTTTGAAAACTTTGCAAGAAATTGCGCTTGCAACTCTCAAATATCTAAAGTGAAATTGGTGGATAAGGTAATATTTTACACTATTTAACGTTATGAGCATTCCAACTGCCATCATTAGGATAAAAAAAATCTGGAAATATCACTATGATAAATTTAATCGTACTAGCTCATGTTTTGTGGCCCAATAGCACCCAACCCCTGTGATGAATACATTAATGCCGTGAATTTCAGATCAACATTGCACGTTGGGAAGGGGAAGTGCGTGGGTTCTAATCCCGCTGCCAAACATGGTGCCTGAAAATTTCCAGAGTTTATATCAATTTCAGGACTCGAATGTTGAGTTGGTACCATCTAAAACCCTACCCGTTAACTTCCACTCAGTGGAGTTCTAGCCCACGAGTTTCTCCTTCCCAACGCGCAATGCTGATCTCAAATTCAGGGCATTAACGTATTCATCACAGGGGTTGAGCGTTATTGGATCATAAAACATGAGATAGCACATTTAAATTTATCATAGTGATATGTACAGGAGTTCTTTTATAATAATGATGACAGTTGGAGCGCTCATAACGTTAAAAAGTGTAAAATATTACCTTACCTATCAAGTTTCACTTTATAATGCGCAATGTCTTGAAAGATTTTTAAAGAAACTAGTAAATGAGCACATGCTTTTGTAAACAGAACCTGACATTTGGCCCACGTTGTGAATTTAAGAAAATATCACTTTTTGGCACTACACTACAATAAAATTGGACAATATGCAATGCTCGACTTCGATGGCACATTTTCGATTAATTTAAAAGGTACGTGTCAGGATTCTTCCTAGAAATCAATTGCTTACAAAATTAACGGGATGGAAAATTTGCCAAGGATCAGAGCAATTAATTAACATGTCAACTTCATCAATAACTTTAATCTAACATTTAAATTATCTTCAGCGCAATCTTTTACATAAAAGTGAACGGGAAATGCAAAACTTCAACACATGTGTATGAAGTGTTGCCTACCCTTTAGGCATTCAAAATTAAATTTAAAAAAAATTCAAGTCCTGTAACTTGTGTTCTGTGAATCTCCAAAACGTAGTAATACAGGAGTGTTCATTTGAACACATCATCAATACACTAGGAGAGTTTCATGCTGATTTCCGTGTCCCACCGGAGACAGTTTCCTTGTGAGATGGAAAACTAGCCAGAGGTCATTCTTGTCATATAACTGCCATTTGTATGATAAAATTACTTCGATACAGCATTTTAAGAAGTGGAATTCAGATTTTCGTCTCTGAACATTGAGGAAAACTTTGACTTGTATTATAAAAATCACAGTCTACACATAAAATATTTGAAACAAAATAATAATTTGATCGTACAAATACGATTTTATAGACGCGTGATCGTGATGTTGTGAAACCTACTCCGCGACATTTTCTTTTACACTGTCCTTGAGAATATTTACTTTTCCTCGTTTGATGTTGATACAAATTATTAAATAATAACATTCAAAACAAACTAAACGTAGTCTCCCTAAAATACATTTTGAATCAGCTGGCGGATTCCATCGTACTTCTCGGTGGATTCATCACTATTTAAAAAAGCATTTAACTGACATACAAAATGCCTTGTACTTTCTTGTTTTTTTTTTTGTTTTTTTAAACCGACCACTTAAATGACTAGTGTATCTAATTATGATTATGTCCATCTCTTGCTTTTGCTGTTCCTGTTTAAAGTTGATATATTAGGGGTGAATCGTTTCCCACTTGTTTCAAATTTGTGTTCGTACCCTTTACGGATGTCATTACAAGTGTTTTGAAACAATACTGAAGTAGTGTTGAATTACTTGGAAGACATAGAGATAATGCATATTATCGAAGAAAGCCAATCCAATTTCCTGCAAGTCAGTGACAATAATCCAAAAGTGTCCCGACATCTCTTGGAGACAGTTTATGTATGTCGCTAATTTTGTATGGATATATGTATGAACATATCTGTCAGACAGAATATACTCTGACTTTAAAAGCTTACAAAAGGATTTCCTTGAACCCATATCCACTGCAGCTTCGACGTATTTCAATTTCTGCTTTTCAGCATTACATGATGACTTCTCTCGGTGCGTTTACATGTGAAACCTGTCTTAACTCGTAGTGTAGCCACTTAACTTGTTAGGTAGTGATTTTAGCGGTACGAAACTCTTAGAAAAACTTTGGAGTCATTGCGTAACTTCCATTCTTAATATTATTTCTCACAGCGAATATTCTCTGCTATTATGTGTGCATTCCTTAGTGCTAGTCCATTCTTCTTTCATCACTGGGAAAGCATTTATGAGGCTGCATTCCTTTCTAAATATAATATCAAACGATTGTAAAACAGGGAGCGTTTCAGTAATTCTGGATTCGAAATATCGAAGAACAAACAAGATGTTTCAAAAGAGAGAATTAAAATTAATTTCTTCTTGAACATATAATAGCATAGTTAATAAAGAAATATTTTATTACTATATCTTCCATGGAAATCATGAATTTCAAGCATTTTTATCGCATGTGTGCAAAAGTTGGTGAATATATAAAATAGGAGCATAAACAGTTTATAGAGTATCCCATATTGTCTGTGCTCTCTTTCTCTCCTCATTCCCGTTTGCCGAAGCGACGATACAATAACGTCGAGAACATGCTGTAAACACTGGGATTGCATTATCAATGTTGATTTTATATTAAGAGTTTATGGATTTGTTGTGTTTTTGAACTAATCTTTTGGGGTTTTGCCATTGATGGTGAAGTGGATATTGTAATTGTAGCCTAGAGGAATACAAAATTATAAATAATCCAATAGTCGAATGCCTGCGGAATTACACGTAATTCATTAAACCGTGATTCCCAATTCGATAATTATTCCTTGATATACATACATGCTTGTGTTACATGCAATTATATTGTATCTATAACAGAAAATTATATTAGTTCAAATTCTTCCACTGCAACTATTTTGATTTTCTCTGGCAATAGAATGATTTTAGTTTTTCTTGTGTCATTTTCTTTTTAACATTGGACTACTTTGTTTATCATTACACTTACCAACAGATGACAAGAGGAAAATAATAATCTATACAACTGCTTAGCATATCAATTTGCTTTAATTAAAGAGTTAACTAACAAGCTTTAATTCAATAAGCTAGAACTGGAAATCGAAGAAAATGTAGTGTTTATGTTGCCTTAAATTTGACGTGTTCATAAAAAAAATGACAATATATTTTTCTAAATGATTATGAAAAGTTTATCTGATACTACCAGGAAAACAATATACAAAATGTGATTCACAAGATCTTTCAATTTCAGAATTTACTATGCACGTGGCTCCAATACTTTCCCACGTACACATTCTATTCTCGGTTAATTACTGAATACTTTACTTGCAGTTTTTAAGGTGTACTTACAGTCATGTTTACATGAAATGCACAATAAGCTTAAACTGCAATTTACTTATGGCTTTTAGGCAACGTTGGCTCTGGTCAGGTAGTGAAGAGGATGTTGAAAGGACGTCGCTCGCTGCCTACTTTGGAATTACAGTCGCGGCATTTACCTGGTGTGACTGGTAAAATCCCCTGTAGAAAGGATCAATCATGATAGGCAGCCATGGAATCATTTCCAGAACCTTTCGATTGCCAAATTATATGGTTGTAGTGCTAATCAATGTGGTCGCAGTTTGATTTATAAATTTCACCGAATTGATAACGTTATCTTTTTATTTCTCTTAGCGTAAGGAGACGGTAAATTGTATGAGGAGATATGTGAGTTTTTCTCATCCGATATGGGTGCTGTCGTTCCAAAAGATAGTAATGTGAACAAACGGTGAAATATTTTATTATATTTTTAGAGAATCATATACTGTATGTGCATGAGTGGAGAGCATACTTTAAGAAAATTAAAGAGGCTTTTCACTATAAAGTATCTCTTTGTGCAATTATTCAAGTCAAATAAAGTTATGAATGGCTAATAGCAAAACTGTGATGTTTCAATCACACTTCATGGACGAATTGTTTGTTTCGAAAATTAAGAAAGAATATTTGAAGAGATAACATTTTGAGTAATTCTACCTCATAAAGTACTCGAAAATTATCTTCGCTCAATGTGTCATAATTCTCATTTCACGGTATCAAAAACATGAACCATCAGAATTCTTTCCAATTAGGCAAAAGTATTAACAGTGCTGCTCGAATTATCAACTCGTTCAACGAACTCTCCAGATTCCACTTCTTCAAGTCATCAATAATTTCGATATAGAGGAAACATTTCACTGAATGATTGCAAGATGAAACCAATGGGTAAATTAAGTACGCAGGCAAGGAATACATAAAATTTCCATAGAGGAATTGGAAGCAACTGAAGAAGCCTGGCCCTAAATACTGGAAGTCAATTTAATTTAATTTTACGTTTGAGTATTTTTTTTTTTTTTTTTGTAACTTTATTCGATTTACTTCACATGTCGGAAATGTGTTGAAATCGCTTTGCTTTATTCATCTTTTTTAACCCTGTCGATTGTTTATATGAAACAGAAGAGAATCTAAGTACGGTATACTAGATAGGTAAAAAAAATCCAGTTAATTTTCACACTATCAGTAAGTTCAATTATTGACTAATATGACCTGTTGGTTAAATTGAAGTTAAGTTAAATTGAGCTTATTAGGCTTACATTTTAAAACTATTTGAGCTACTGTAAGTTTGTTAAGTTAGTAGAACGCCTGTAATCCAGTAGCTATCGACTACAAGTTTTAATCGGAATCCAACAATATAATTGGATAATTTATCCTCTTGCACAGTAATTTAAATCCTGAAAACTTCGTTTATTTGAAGTTTTCTCTTTTTCTTTCAGCTGCGGAACAAATTAACTGCAGTTACGAGATGGTGTTCACTCTCTAATTCCTTTTGTTGATGCTTCTTACTTGTTTGTTCTTGCTTTTCCAGAAACCATTAGTTCCAGCCTACTCAGTCCACTATTTTTGTACGAATAAAAAAACAACTATAATACAGTACATACTTGTCAAATGTAATACAAATAGAAGCTTTCTCTAAACTGCGTAGTTATTTTTAACAAGCATATGTAAACTAGTTAGAATGAAATATGTGTCTACCAATTTCTTAAAATCACACTGTTGAATATCCATCAACAGTAATGGACAAGAAAATCTCTGAGTTATAATAAGTTGAAATAAATTTTGGGAAACAAATTATAACTTTATGACATTTTCCTCACACAGGGTGACTCAAATGAGCGGGAAATTTTGCCCTGGTAACCCTGGGAGGTTAGTAGCACTCAATGCCATAAAATACGCTGCTTGAAATTCGAATATTGAAACATTTAATGTAGAATTCGAATATTCCATATTTGATTGCTACTTTCCTACCTCTTCTGCTGCATTTGTTAATATTATTACGTAAGCTATTACGTACTAATTAGTACATAATATTAGTTTATTAGTACGTACGTACCTAGGTTAATACTTATTTCATAATTAAAACAGTACAATTATTAAAGGTAATGTTACAATATTTTCTGCTTGGACTATTTCTTCACTTTCAATGACATTTCATTGGTACTGTTGATAGTACTAATGCTAGTATCACTACTATTTTACTACTATAATTAGTAGTACTATTGCGGCAAATACTAATACCTGTAAGGGGAATTGGATTTATTTACGGCCTTTTGCCATGTTTGGCTCAAGCCGACCTTTAAGGAAACTCATTGTGTTGTCTCACCTTTTCTAAACATTTTTCTAAACTACCAAACATTAAGAACATAAATAATGTACTAGTACTTACAAATTACTATGAAATAATCAAGATCTTGTCCATTGTTGAGTAATACGTTTTCAAAAAGTTAAGATGTATTAATATCCTTGGATCTACAACAGCAAATATAAAAATTTGGCATATCCGGTGACTTTTGTTAAACAATAGTATCACATGTGCTGTGCAACGACTATCGCTGCTTTCTCTGCTTTTCGAAATCAAAGTTCCCTTTTAATTCAACTAGTTCCACAACTGACATCATGATGCTGGATTTCTACATAGGCCCACTATTCCCTGGCCTAGGGGCGCACTTTACAAAGAAAAATTAGAATTTGCTATTTAAAACGCGAGACAAAAATAATATTTAGGAAAAAACATTAACAGAGAGCTCCAAACACTGTGTCCTTTGAACGGCCTGACCCCCTCGTAAATAACTGACTTCATGTAATTTAAAGTTAGGTTAATTTACGTTAGAAATAGTAAAGCAAAGATTAGAGCTTATATTAGGAACACTATTTATTCCTATTTTTGTCTTTGTACACACCAACGATCATTACTGCAATATTTTCTTTAGTTCACAATGGACCTGGTGTCCTCAAATCTTCCAACGTTGATTTAACTCATTTCCCGATCTCATACAATGATGAAATTTTGCGCAGTGACGTAAGTCCGGCGACAAAACAATATTCCATTGTTACTTTCATATATTTCTCTGTATTTATATAATTTAAAAGCATATTAAATATGTTTAATAGTACGCATAAATACAAGCCTGCAACGATCTGGTGTTTAACTGATTGCAGAACACTTTAGAATTTGGGTAAAAATATAAAATAACTTTTTGAAGACATACTTTTCCTTAAACAATTCGTACTAAAAAGTAAAAAATAATTTTGTTTATGCATGACTTTTAAAAGGAAAA
This sequence comes from Lepisma saccharinum, assembly GCA_022664845.1. Classification (NCBI taxonomy): domain Eukaryota; kingdom Metazoa; phylum Arthropoda; class Insecta; order Zygentoma; family Lepismatidae; genus Lepisma; species Lepisma saccharinum. The sequence goes on along the minus strand of JAGDQP010005894.1, from coordinate 63,699 downwards.
GCACGGGGAGAATCAATTGAAGAATTTATAAAGTGACTATATATAAGAGAGCGCCACATGCTTTTCTTTTTCGTCATGCATAAAGAAAATTATTTTTTACTTTTTAGTAGGAATTGTTTAAGAAAAGTATGTCTTTAAAAACTTTTTTACTTTTTTAGTCTGTCATATATATTGCTTCGCTGTCAATTATACAACTGCTAATGGGTACGAGATACTTCAATACTTACATGAAGGTGTAATTTACGTTAATTTTTGCGTATGAGGAAAACTAAAGTGTCTTTTCGGGTTCGCAATGGAGCGTTCGTTCGAATGCTGCTGCCAGTCTTCCTGACTGATATTTCCCTTTAGTTTCCTTCAGTTTCATTAGAGAAACGTCAGAATGGTACCTTAACTAAGATACCGGCCGATACTCTCCCATCCCTTATCCTGGTCTGATCCAAAGATGGATTTAAAGACCTTACAAATTTTAAAAGTATCTCAATGTGTCTTTTATGAAAGAACAAACCGTTTCTCCCTAACTTGACTTTATATCTTCAGGAGATGAATATTTCCGGAGATGGTATTTAAAATTCAAAGAGCTGCTCAGTAGCTAATGAGTATGTAGTGTCGCTTTTGTCCATTCCTAGAGATTTTTTTTACCTTTCAACTTGCTAGTTCTTAGGGGCGACGTATTGGCGGGTGGACCGATATACTGACTAACAGATACCGGTATATAGCAGGGTTCAATTATGAAAACGTCTACGTTTCCTTCCATGCATAATGGGAAGTGGCAAAGAGGATGAATCAATAAATGCTAAATAGCGAGGAGAAAATATGATGACTTTACCATTCTATAATTTACCTTATAGTTTACTGTCCTTATATGATATAAGTGACTTGAGTGTTTGTGTTTTGTAATGTAGTTTTAATTTTTAGAATTTTATAAAAACTTTATAAATGAATTTAGACAATTTTAGTTTTTGTATTGTAATTGTTAATTTTTAGATTTCATTTTGAAAATTTATAAATATATCTAGAAAACTTGAAAGTTTTGTATTGTATTTTTTTTTTTATTTTTCCCCTCTAGAATACTTTATAAATGTATTTAGGAAATTGTAGTGTTTTGTATTGTGATTGGATTTGTTAATTTTTAGATTTTTTAGATTTTTTCTTCTTAAAATCTTTATAAAGGTATTTAGGAAATTTTGGCGTTTGTAATTGTTAAAATTGTAAATCTATCACGAAACAGCAATGTGCCATTTGTTATGTTAGAAAAAGTAGAATCCAAAAATGGCTGAAGCTAGGATTGTTCTTAAAGCTGCCAAAAAAAAAAAAAAAAACGTGAACGAAATGTAACAGCAATATTATAAATAATAAAATTGAAAAATAATTTGTACCACCTTCTTGTTCAGTGTAATTAACATATTTTCAACAAGTAGCCTACAGTAATTTAATTAAAATTGTTCATTGTATTTAATAAAATTATTTATTGTTACAATATTATTGAAACGTATTTTGTAAATAACCACATTACCAGAGTTAAATAATTATTATCTCCTTATTATTATTAATGACGGAGGAGAGTCATTTGTCATCAACACATCATGTGAGGTTAGGAAGGGGAAAAGGACGAAAGTGAAGAGGGTGGAGGAGAGGGGGCGCTGGAAGTCATGGGTCTAGAGCGTCTACACGTATAAATCTGGCCCTGTGGATCAGCACCGAAGTTTCAAGTCCCACTGTGGACTGAACCCAGGACCTCTCACACCGGAAGCAAGCCTGTGGCTATACAGAAGCTTCGACATAAACATAGTCACACAATGAATATTATAGGTAAATACTATTTAATTATCCTACTTACACACAAGTTTGTAATCTAATGCATCGACAAACTTCGAGGGGTGATAGTACATAAAAAAATAATAATAAAAGTCATGGCGTAGTGAAAATTTCAGCGTGTTGGGGAGCTACAGGCTACCAAAGTCGTGGGAAAATAAACTCTAGAGCTACGCATATCCAATACCACTAACGTTAGAACTTATGCGGCATGCGATTGTCAATTACCTCAAACCTGTTCTATCTAAAGATGTATACTCCAAAATTGTAGAATGAGTGCTCGAGAAATTACTCAAAGAAAGTAAGCGACTCTCAAGTTTTTCTGAAGTCGAAATGAGCAAGAATTAGACGACTTTCTGTATGAGTAAAAATTACATACTATCATCTAACCGAGCAAACAATAATATTTTATCTCATTAATAACAAATAAATAACACGTTCGTTGAATCTTTGTAATTCTTACTCTTGATCTTATGCAACCACACATTTAAAATACATTTTTAAGCATATGGACTATTATATAACCCTTGCCCAACTACCTAGACTACACACATTTGGAATGTGCACTTTTGGATAGAGCTATTTTGAAGTTCAAAGCTGAAATGGAGGTAACTTCCGATTTTTTCTGTACACCAAGCCTCGGTAGGTACAAATACCATTGAAGTCTTTGACGGTAGCGTGCCACATGAGTTCTAAAGTTAGTGGTAAAGAAACATGAATCTCTAAAGTTCATTTTCTCACGCTTTCAGCAGCTTGTAGCTCCGAAACACGGAGCAATTTCCACCCCTCTGACTAGGATATTTGTTATTATCCTTTGATGTACTATCATTCCTCGCAGTTTGCTGGTGCATTTCGTTACCCCGCTGTCTACATAAACAAAGCTGTCTTCGCTTTGCGCAAACTTTACGTATTTGCTTTGTTATTAGCCTAACTCATCCTCGTTTCGAGTTAGACGTCATCCACATTCAACTACAACCTCATGTTGTAACTTATTGATCATGCTCACTTCTTTGCATCACTCTCGCTTACCCTAAGCTATCAACTTCCACCTCACGCCAGTTTCCCGATTTTGCCGTCAACCTCATTGCCCCTCAACCTCTCCCCTTGTTCTTTACCCTCACGCTTCAAATTCGACATTGCCTTCAGTTATTCTCATTCTTACGCTTGAATTTTGCTCTCACGCTGTTTCAATATCGCCTAAAGCCTCATTCCATAGTTTTGGTTTCACTTTGATACAACCTCATCCTCACAATGCAACTTCACCGTCATTCCCATCTTACGTTACTACTTCGATGAGGATAAGGATAGGTGAAAATGAAAGTGAGGCCATTCTTCATGAGGGCTGATATCATATGTATTTCTACGTTCTCATAACATTTATACGCATTATTTGAAGATTTAGACAACCACAAAATAAAATTGAATATAACCCAGACATAAATTCATACGTACGTACGTAAATATCTAAGTATTTTAAGAATAAAAAAGGCTTTTAAAAAATCATTACCCGGGCTTGCGTAATTGCACAAGAGAGAGGGGGTGGGAGGGGGGAGAGAGAGATTGAGATCGTTTTGACCTCCAATTCATTTCTTCATAAAGGCGGCAACGGCGGAAAAGCCTCTTTACAGCTCTAAGCCAGCATAGATACCAATTAGGTACCTCGGATCTCAGCAAATTAACCTGTTTGGACAGCATCAAGCGCACTAAAATAAGAGTAAGGCAAATGAAGGCATTTGAAATTCAAGCGCTTTTCTCCTTTCTAAATCCGCATACTCTTACTCATTTACCAGATCTTTTCTGCCAGTTGCTTTCGTTATGCTACTGTGAGAGTGGATGGTATCTGGTCAAAAGCAACGGTTGGAAAAAAATACATTTCAATTCACTGAGTACGAAGAAAAGCATAATGAAGACATTTCTCGTCCTTCTTTGAAGATGAGGAAAATATTTGTTAGCTGAGTATAAGCTCCAAGCAGAGATCACAAACAGTAGGTATAAACTGAGAACTATTTGATTCTCCATATTATCCTTGAACTTCTTTTCATTTCTCAATGTAACTTTCATCGATTTGCTTCTGAGTCCCTCCTATGAGGCATGTGCTTTTGTATAGAGTAAATAGTTTAAGTCATTTGAGTTGTATGCAATCTAATTACACTAGACTCTCTCTCGCTAATCCGGCCATTCCTTGCACATATGGGTGTCAGGTTCGCAGAAGTGCCGGATTATTGAGAGGGTCGGAAATTACTAGTTTAAACACATAGGGACTATACAGGCTGTACTTTATTAAAACCAAAGACACTGTACATTCATTTACATAGATTGTCATAATAATAACTTATATAAAATTTCGAGTTTCTACTTGAGGTCAAGCGTAACGTGTTTCCTTTTAGAAGCCATAGTATGTACTGAACTTTACTGTAAAAGAAGTCACAATTTCAAATACGTATGTATAGCATTGTTTAACATTTTTAACTAACAACATTGTTCCACACGATAATTCATTGCTGTGCGCGTCATGAGCGACTAGAGGCCGCATGTGGGCCGGACTACTGAGAGGCCGGATTGGCGAGCGTCTAGTGTACATGCATTGATATAATTGAATATTTTTATTCATGAACGTGTCTCTCAATGTATTGACAATCTGCGTATGCAGATATTTGATATGCAGCAATAATGGAACCTTATCTGGTAATGAAAGAATCTCGGCTACTTTCTAGTTTAAAGAAACCTAATATATAACATATGCATAATAAGACAACAATGAAAATTTAAGGAACATAATCAATTAAATCATAGTGATATAATATACTTCGTAAAAGGTTATTTTTCTACTACGTTATTAGCAATTACATATACTAAAGGAACACAAATTCACAAAACTAAAACCAGACATTATGCAAGATCTCTAAAACAAATACAATGTAACTAATTAGCCAATGCATGAACAAAAACTAATTTTGACAAACAAATATATCACGACTCGCTACTTTATCATATTGAAAAGGTAATATAAAACGTGTTTGCTTTGAATTGCTATCTGAACTTACAACTGCTTTACGTCCAGTTTCCCGAAGTCTAATTGTTAAGGTCACTGACTTTCGATAAGTATTTACGAGACTTCGAGGTTTGGAATCTTACGTCGATCATCCTAATTCTGCTTTTATAGACATTTCCTGAATTAATACAGGGATGATACCTTCAATATAGAACTATGTCACACTAATTCTCTTCCCAGGGCAATGACAGAGTGGTGGCTATAAGGATCTGCAATGCAAAGTCTAAACAAAATTTTAAAATTCTAATAGCCTCGTTACTATGAGTGGATGGTATTATTGAAATCTGAAAATTGTTGGTAGTATCAAACGGACAAGAAAGGGTGCTAGTATTATATTTTTTTAAGAGCACAGTTCGAAACATTGGCAAACAAGCGAATTCAATTAACAATAAAACCTCAAATGAATATACAATCCCTCTGTAGTGCGAAGAACTTAAACAAACAAGAAAAGAGGTACCCACGTCCTGTAATTAAAACTACAAGAAAGTTTAATTGAAAAGTAATCCCAGTTCCTTCATGTTTTTTTATCTCTCTTTCTTTTCTAGCTTCCCTTCCACAGTTCCTTCATCGACGTTCCTTGCTTCCTCCTATCAGCAATTGAACTAACTTTCAAACTTTTATTGTTCAATGTATTTATATGTGTTTGTCGAGTTGAACTCAGTTTAACGTTGTGCAGTAATAAGAAATTTTTCTTTAAGAATGAAAACATACAAGACTTTGAATAACAAATATTAGCAAATTAATTAGTAGTTTATCTTTAAACGTGTCGCCTCTGAAAATTCTTTATTTTGAAGGAATTGACCCGTAAGAAAGAATTTTTCATCTGCTTAATTACGTCTGCAATTTCCATAAACATCTGCAACACGAACTTTTTACTTTATATTATGAATATTTAACAGTAAAAGAGAAACTATATTCAAGAATGCACTACACTATTTATTAATAATGTCAGTATTACTCGTATTGAATGTGTCACTAAATAGGCGATTCGATACATGTAAGGACTTGCGACGCGCCTTTGAAAGAAAATAATAATAAAAAAACTCATTGGTATTTAGAGGAAAGACTGCCTTTATCCAACTCATTACGAAGCAAGTATTATTATTTCATTTATTAAATGTTTGCATTTTTGTCATTGCAGTATGAAAGAAGCGTCAAGAAATATTGAATGAATATCATAAATTTTAGGACAAGTATATGTAATACTCGTACATTATAAAATATTAACACTTTACAAATACAATATAGAAATGAATGGAACAACTAACGCTTACAAGAAGATAAAGAATGCTTTTAAAAGTGATAAATTGTGAACTTATAACATTCCTTAATACTGGCCTATATATGATATGGAACCAATTAATGTATGATTTGAATGCATCAGTGTTATATATTATTGTTATTGTTATTATTATTTCTTTAAAATCAAACGAATGAGTTGTCAAAATGTCCATAAGTTGTTTAATAAGTAATTCTGTAATTGTATCATGGTTTGCATAATATTGAGAGGTTTCCCGAGATGATCGACATATGTCGCCACGGTGTTATGACCGATTTAGAATGTAAAACATGGTTTTAATCACGATGAATTAAAGCTTGAAATAAGAGTACTGTAATTATATATATATATATATATATATATATATATATATATATATATATAAACTTTATGTTATCGGAAATCATGCTGTAAGAATTACCAGAACTTATTTGATTTGAAAATTAGTTCTTTGCAAATGATTATTGTAATTTTGTATGTATATAGTTATATGAAGACTACTTGACAGAGAATGTATATTATAGGATATGTTAATGTCCTTTCTCTAAATATATACTTATCTTTTGAAATATAGTGTTTTTATTTCTTGGAGTTGAACTTATCAATCGTTGCAGGTAGCTGAAAAGCTCCGGAATGATTGATAATTCTATTACAGCTCTACATATATTCTACGAACGCCATTTTGTAGCCCACACTAGAATAGACTTGGGGCACGGATGGTTACCTGTCTAATTTACCTGATTCGTACTCAAAGTTACGGCAAAGAACCCAAAATAGCACGCCTTGAGAGATTTAAGCAACAAATTATATGAGAGCCGCGCAGCATCTACAGAAGACTATATCAGAAAAGCGAACTTCGAAGATATATTTTTATAGATTGAGAAACATATTCTACAGATATAATATACATAATAATACTAAAGATATATACAATTGTTATAATCTACTATTCATCATCATTCACTTATTTCATATACTAATAACATTGTGACCAGTCCCTAGTATATGTAACATTAGTAACGCTCCAGAATAATCTTATCACCGAATATGGTGTGGGGGGGGGAGGCCGGGGTGTGTGAAAAGATTTCTTTGAAAAGTAACATCTTAGGATGACATTAAAGAAGTTAATGAAACCTCTCATCCCATCTTGGAAGGCGTTGGGTCTACTGAATCCCTGTCAGTTATTTAAGTCTTTCCTGTATACTTTTTTTGGTGGTAAACAAATACCGTGTGAGTTGGGTTGTCTCGGGAGTTTCCTGTTTCCTCCCACTTTCTTCATTCCACTAACTGTCCCATCATCATTCATTCCTGAGCAAAGTTTTCTAAAGGCCTTAATATATATATTTTTTTAATCCTGTGTAATTTTAATTTAGTCACCAGCGAAGCAACTTCAATAATTACAATAGATAACTAACATAATTATAAATATGACATTATCAGTATTAATACTGGAAATTCAATATCAATATTGCTTTGATAGATATTGACATTTTTAATGCACATCCCTACGTATTTGAAATGTATGTATCACATAGCCTTAAATAGGTAATATTTTAAGTAAGTTCAAATGTATCTTGGTTCCAAATAGTTAATCATTTTTCACATTATTTAAAGTCACTAAAGTTTTTCTTCATTGCTGAGTAAACTACATGAATAGAATACAAGGTCACATTTTTAGTCAGTCAATAAGTAAACAACTTCTTATTAACATACGACACAGTCCAATAGTACCTCTTAAACTGAAATAAGTGTTGTTAGAAAGTTTATTCTGTTTCGCCTTGCTTGTATGAGTAAAGTTTTAACTCAGTTTTAACCCACGTAACCAAGCTTTGAAAATGACAATGTAAAAGCAAATAACTAATCGATACACACGGAAAGAAAAGAACACCTGTTGGAGTTATGTTGACAATGTTCTCAGACGTGGGCAAAGTTAACACTACTAACCAAACACACTTATTTGCCCTGTTTACTTATTTTCAGAAGAAAAAAAAAACTAACAATATCTCCCTTTTAGCTTCCTATTCCATAAGAAAACTCTCAAATTTCTTCCTTCTTCTGGATTTTTCTTATATTATGTTTGGTTGGCAAACAGGGCTCAATCATTAATATCTACAGATAAAAAAAATAGTGAATGGCTGAAAAATGACAAAAAACTCAGAATGTAAATTAAATATTTCAAATTACGCACGCACACGAGTAACGAAGAAAAGTGTCGTCTAATTAAACATAAAGGTAGCATATTTTCGGAACCATTGGACCTAATTACATTTAAAATTAAAAGTAAAAATTGTTTTGTAAAACAATGAAAAACTTCCCAATTTCTAACTTCAATGATGTCGTTAATACTTCCATAGTATGATCTAAAATTACAATATTTCTTAATGGAAAGTAAATAACACGCTAATTTAGAACAGACAATTAAAATATATTTCCTAACATAAATTTTTATGACAAAATATGTCTTTTCTTTCTCTTTACATGAATGATCACAATTAAAGCTACAAGAAACATACGTGAAATCGAGAACGTCTCAGAGTTTAGTAAGTAATAAACCTGAATAATAAAAATATTTAGAGCGTCTAAAGGTTCTAGTTTCATTAATAAACCAAATTATTAAAGTATATTTTGTAACCTAGAAAGTTCGCCACACCCAATTTTAACAATATTTCCACAAATCTGTTGTAATATCGTGTCATCACCTACTAGTTTAGCTGATGACATTTCTTCTTAGTTACCTCTTATTACGATCTTATATGTACCTTTGCTCATGCCAATTTCAAAGGTTCAATACAGGAACTGACCCTATTCGTCTAGAACTATCTCTGTTACGTGATACTAAGAAAAATAACTGGTCAGTGATATTCAACACTTTTTACTCGAAATTACTTTCACGTGATGATTATATCGTAGTACTCCGTGATCGAGTTCCTCAAAGTGTTGATCATGTCCTGTCTAGATTTCATTTAAGATCCAGTCTTTGTCCCATTCTAATAGCTGAAATTGAACCATTTTAGGAAAAGAATCTGAATCTGCATAGGGGAATATTTACATTTTCTGAATAAGAAACTTTGAAGATTAGCTGCATGAATTTTTATGAAGAGATTATGCTCAGAAGCAAATACACATAAAGGAGAAACGTTCTGTGCATATGATAAAATGCGTATAAATTAACTAACGACGTTACTGGCATCCAAGTTAGGCATAGTTACAATACTAGTGTCAATGATAATGATCTATTCCAACCAGGCATCATCCATCCTGTTCTCACTTTTCGGAAATTAGAACACAAAGAAATATCCCTCTCTGGACAGAATAGATTCACCGATCAACAATAGCAATAGCTCTATTGCCTAATACGAAACGGAAATATATGTATAAAAAGAAACAAAGTGCTTCCGATATTTCCTTGCAAGCAGTTTGCTTTTATGTAAGCAGAAAAAAAAATCAGCAGACGCGCTCACAAATAGATTTCTCTCATGTAACAGGCTGAATGGTACGGGAAATGACATGCGATTATGAAAATATCATTTTTGAAGCTGTGAATCGTGGCAAAGACGTTCCGGGGTAGAGGTTCTGTGGCAAATATGGTGTGAAAGAAAGAACAGAGGAGAAATCTAAAGAAAAAATGCTGACGATGCTCTTTCCTTTGTAAGACCACCTCATAGAATCAAATATCCGATAGAAGAACGGAGAAGAAAATGGTAAAGGAATTTTTTCCTTCCACTTTTTGACATAAAGAATTTCCTTCTCCTCCTTCTCCTCTGACACCATCAAACCGCATGTCAACAAGCCGTATAACATTGGCGCCTGAATGCTCACATAAACACACACATACACACTCCAACACTGACAAAGGGACTTGACAAATATTTAACGACGCGTAAGTACTAAAAGAAGTATTTCTCTTTTTCTCTCTCTCTATTTTCTTTTCTCTCTCTCTCGTCTTTTATCTACTAACCACAGTTATTGCAACATTTTGACAAACTAAAATTTAAGAACAAGGTTGGATGTCTTCGAATAATTCTTATACACAGAGGGCATTACTAATGAATCAACAGAAGGTTTTTAAGAAACTGTTTTTTTTTTTAAAAAAAGAACAAAACATTAGTTAAAACATGTGTTTTACTGTTCTTGTTACATTGTTTTACGCCAACCCCAAAAAGCATCCTTCAAATGTTTAGATCGTTTTTAACACATTGGAATTTAAATTAAAAGTGGAAGACCAATATTCTTGGTGAATAAAGTAGATTACCTGGGCCCGCAGGGCCACCCAGGCTGGACTTCTGGCCGACTAGGCCACTTTCGTCCTGGGAATAATGTGATTTTTAGTTAGATATTTCTATTAGATCAAAAGAAGAGAAACTGTACCAGAACACACACGCTCCCGCCAGCAAACAGCCAGAATATTTTAATTGTGTCTCTCGTAATCTCTTAATTGTGTCTTAACCGTATGAACTGGAAGTTGGCAAAAAGTTTGGATTGCGTTCAAATTAATTTGTTGTTTGATCAACCGCACAGGACTTCTTTAATTACATTCATTTATTTTGATTTAGAGGAGAGAGGTGAGATCCAAATTATTATTTGATAGTATTGTTTAGTATAATCAACTCTTGTGATAGCTGAACAGTAGAGGATTCCTTTGATAATTAATTAATATTTAATTAATTAATCTAAATAGAATTTAAATTCCATCAATTGAATTTTAATATGTTAAATTGCCTATAGAGGAATGAGTAATTTAATGGGAACAAAGGCATAAACTATATGCATTTTCGCTTAAAAACTATTTTGAATATTGTTTAATAAAAATTCACTAAAAATTCTTTCTGTTTGGAAGGTGTTTGGAAGGGCTATAATATCTCCTTGCATAATTTCAATGTTGAGAAGTTAAGAAATTTGTTGGGTCCCCAAAGACATCTTATCAGATTACCGTTAAAATAATAATGGCAGTAGTAGTAACAGTGTTACCATATTGAGGGAAATTTCCCTCGGCGTAGGGAAAAATTGCTCAATATCTGGTGTAGTAAAAAGTAATCCATTATTTTGCCAATAGATGGCTTCAGTGATCTGTACCTAGCGTTGTATAAGTCCGATCGGGTTCAACGAGATGGCGTTCAAACGATGAGATTGCGTACTACAAACACTGTTCAGATAGTTGTGATGAGTTGACGCAGTGTTGTGTGAGCGCGCGTCAAAATGGACACTAGCAAAGAGAAAATACGCTATATTTTACAGTTTTTCTTCGATAAAGGCGCAAACGAAAGCCAGGCGGCTGCAAATGTGAATAGTGTTTATGGTCCTGATACTGCAACAACCAATCACGCGCAATTTTGGTTTCGTCGATTCCGTTCCGGTAATTTTGACGTCAAAGATGTACCACGCACTGGAAGGCCAAGTGTCGAAAATGTCGATAAAATCATGGACATTGTCGCGTCCGACCGTCATGTAAGCACTGTTTCGATTGCCCAAGAGCTAACATTGCACAAAAATCCGTGTGGAACCATTTGCATAAGGTTGGATACACAAAGGAGCTTGATGTATGGGTGCCACACGAGTTAACGCAAAAAAACCTCATGGACCGAATTTCCATCTGCGAATCGCTGCTGAATCGCAACAAAAGCGACCCATTTCTGAAGCGGTTGGTGACTGGTGATGAAAAGTGGATCACTTACGACAACGTCACGCAAAAACGGTCGTGGTCGAAGCGTGGTGCGACGGCGCAAACGGTGCCCAAGCCAGGATTGACGGCAAGGAAGGTTTTGCTGTGTGTTTGGTGGGATTGGCAGGGAATTATCTACTATGAGCTGCTCCCCTACGGCCAAACCCTTAACTCGGAACTATACTGTCAACAATTGGACCGTCTGAAGGCAGCAATCGCCCAGAAGCGCCCAGCTTTGGGCAATAGGAGAGGCATTGTGTTCCACCAGGACAACGCCAGGCCACACACATCGATAGTGACTCGCCAGAAGCTCCGGGAGCTTGGTTGGGAGGTTCTTATGCATCCACCTTATAGTCCGGACCTGGCACCAAGTGATTACCATCTGTTCCTGTCCATGGCGAACACGTTTGCTGGTGAAAAATTTGCTTCAAGAGAGGCTTGTGAAAATCGACTGTCTCAATTTTTTTTGCCAATAGGGACAAGGGCTTCTATGAGAGAGGCATCATGATATTACCTTCCAAATGGCAACACGTTATCGAACAAAACGGCGCATATGTGACCTAAATCGGATCATTCTAACTATGGTAAGTCAAGCCTTCAATGTCATGCAAAAATAATGGATTACTTTTTACTACACCAGATATTTGGAGAGAGGGAGAAAAGAGAAGTTTACTTAAAATGCCGTCAAATGTAGGGAAATTCTTGTAGTATATTTCTTTAAATGGAGACCATTAAAATAAGTTGCGATACTACACAAAGATTTATTTGAAGGTGAAAAAAATACAATTTATCGTCGTGTTTTTTCTTTGAAGTAGCAAATATTGCACCTGTGCTTGAAATAAGAAACCGCTCTACACAGACAACCATAATATCTACACTTGGTGCAGCGGCAAATTACAGCAAAGAGAAACAAGTCAACAATTAACTAATCGCTATAATGTTGTGATCTCGGTTCTTCCTTTTTGAAAAAGGGAGGAAGTCGAAAATATAGTGTTTCTTAAATAAAAAACAAACTGGGTTCTGGATTCAGACCATGAAACTGAAGGGGGATAAATATAAACACAGAATACAACGAAAAAGTTCTTTTTAATATTTAGTTATAGTGCTTGTATAAAACTTTATAATAACAGTTTGTTTCTACGCTATAAGCGACAGGATTGTGATATAAAAATATTGAGTGTTAAAACATGATCACCTACGTATATTTTAAAGAAAAGCATGATTTCAGAATAAATGATGGGTAGAGCAAAGAAAGTTCAACTAATAGGGTGATTTATTATTTTAATACTTGCATTGGTCATTTCTGTTTTATTGATAAACAGTAATCTTGCACAGTAGATCAATGTAGTCATGAAGAGAGAGAATAGTGTGATTCTTAAAATTGTTTATGTTCTTTAGGCAATTTTAGCTTATTAAAATTAAGTGTTATTTTTAATGATTTTTTATTACAATAATAATAATAAATGCAGTAAAATTAGGCGCAGGGAATTTTCTAGGAGAAAAGGTAATTTCTCATGCGTCCATCGAGAAATTCAATACTGACCATCTGGCAACACTGAGTAGTAGCATAAGCAGCAGTAACGTAATACATTCACTGCCATTTATAATTTAATTTGAATTTTGTTTAAGTGCTTTAGTCAACTTTGGCTCAGACCGAAACTGCATTTTAGAATTAACAAACTTTGCGAAATTACTTGCTCCGTGTGTCTTGTTTCATAATTATGATTTAATGATTATTTTAATTTAAATTATTTACTGAATATGTAACCAAAAATTTGGTTTTTGTAGAAGATAGAAAGGCGTCCAGAAAGATAAATTCAGAATGAAATCTTGAATATCACTTCCAAGTACATAGCAATTGTTGAGTTTAAATGAAAACAAATAGGCCTCTAACGTCTGCAATTATCAATTATTTCCACGTTCATTACTAATTATAGGGAGCGTTACATTCCACTAGAATAAAGATAAATTCTTGTTGTTGAAAGCTATTTATGTTTATATCAAGTTTTAGTTACGGAAAAAAGTGTCCTATTTTCATCTTCTGCTCCTCTATTTCAGTATAGCCTATTATACATTTTTATTTACACGTTTTTATTTGTGTTGTATATATCTGTATAACAAAGAAACTTAAAAAGCAAACTGTTAGTTATCTTCATTTGGTTCATAGTTCTTTAACTTGCTAGAAATAGGTTCAACTTTCAAAATTCAAATTTTATCTATCTCTATTCATCCTGCAATACTATAAAAGAACTCAACGTCAACAATTTCTGAGAGACGCAAATTAAGATGTTGTACGCTGAAAACAAGAAGGGGTCTTCTTGTACGCTTTAAAGAAATAAACCTTTGACCTCTTGTCTGCTTTTTCGCCTTCGATCATTATTAAATATATATTTTTACACATTGTAGTGTGCTATAATAACTGATTGGTAGCCTGAGAAACAAGAGAAATACAGGGAGCAGGGATAAAATCCGGTAGGTTTTAGTATTAGTTTTATTTAATTTCATGAGCTGAACTGGTATCTTTGAGCTTAATCTCTGTCTCACAGATGACGTTCCTCGGCAATTACCCTTCCTGTATCAGGGGTGTGAAAGGTACAGAGTAGGGTCTTAGTTGAGGTAACATCCCAGGCAATGTTCGATTTGCCAGGGGGGATGCCGGGGATTTTCCCTGGTGCGTGAGGATTTCATCCCTGGTTGTTGATTCCGAATATCACCCCAACCTGGGATAAAATCTTTGTATTTCTACCAAAACAGGCGCTATATTGAAACTTACTAGCAACCACTAGTCTTAGGATCCCCCCTTCCTAGTTTATAACAAATCGAATACTGATCCCAGGCATTTGCCTGGTGAAACTGAGGAAAACCTCAGTGAGATATGAACGACAACGGGACTCAAGCCTGCTTGCTTCCATATTGCAGATCCGAAGCCCGTTATGTTACCGACTGGAACTCAGTCAGTTTGTCACTTTCTAGCGGTTGTTGAAGAAGTATAATGAAAATCTGAATCTGTTCATGTTATTTACAAAAATGTAGTTATCACTAAATTCTGATAACATATTACCAAACAGGGTAAAGAAAAATGCTTTTGAATTATGACATCTGATACAAGAAATGTATTACAACCAATAGGATAAAAAGCTACCTGTGTTACTATGAAACTTACAAAGCTATATAAATATATTACAATTCTTTTCGACGGACGATGAATTGAACCAGCCAAAATAAATATTATAATAATAAAGAACATACTCATCAAATACGGGATATCACGGGAAATAAACATAACAATCAGTCACGAGAGAATATCACTAAATTCACCGTAAAACTGAGAACAAAGAAAGTTTTAAACTTTCGAGAGCGCGCTTCAGCAGATACTGAGATAATGGAACAAAACTACATAGATATTTATTGAAGGTTAGATTGTCTCCAGAACGTGCGAGTAGACATTTTGTTAAAGCTTCACCCTTCTAAAAAGTAGCCATCAAAAGTCAGTACGAGAAATCTTATTGGTCGAGCGTATGTGAAGAGCATGGACGTTATACGAGGGTGGAGGAGTTAACGTATTTTATCTTCTGGAAAGAAGAGAAAGGGAGAAAAAATAAGATTCACATTCTCACCCCTTGGAAAGCAACAGCGATTTCCTCCAATAACAAAGGATCTGCTCTCCATCTGAAAGTTACAACATTCACAAAGAAAGTAAATTCTGGGAGGGAAACTTCTCTGCAGACGACAAAAAGAAACAATAATAATAGCAATAAATCTACAGGAAAGTGCTTTGAGAAAATAAAATAAAAACGAAAAGAGGTGACCAAAGGACCATAGATCGATAACGTACTTCATAAATTTCAGCAAAATTTCACATTTGCACTTAACACTCAGATCTAAGTTGTATATCTTACATGTGAAAGATCCAAGTTGCTTTCTAGTAGAACTGAGAAGAACATTATATATTTTATCGGTTAATTTTATTTCCTTTATTTGCTGAAATGTTGGCAGTTCAGTTGGCAATACTAATACATCAGAAAGTTCAACATGAACACACTTAACTTTTAAGAACTTGACAAAGTTGATACGTCGCTTCAGTTTACGGTTTCCACATAATGTTATTCCTAGTTCCTTGACTTAAAAGTAAGAATTGGAAAATCTTATTCATCCAAATAAACCATTCAATAACATGTAAATAATTTTATTTCATATTCAAGTTCATGGAAGAATACACGATATCGTTCCACCACAGTGATAACTTCACATGAATTTACATCATATACATACGATCGCAAAATTATTCGGACATGTATTAATTCTGAATAATCTAGCAACCCTGCGATTCAAGGTATTTTCAAGACTACTGTTGAATAAATATGGTTGTAATGAAATATTAAAATGTGCAATCCATGTTCCGATTCTAAAGCAAAGTCAGATGAACTTATCCTTCTTTCCATATAACTAAAATGTTGCTTCAACAAAATTATTCGAACGGCAGTTAGTGTTCGTGAAAAGAAAGGTTTCTTGATTCTTAAAAACGCGCGTTGCAAGGCAGGAACGTTGAGACCAAATACTTGTAGAGTCGCCGGTTAATGTATGCTTAATAAAGGTAAAAAAGGTAAAACTATCCCCTGTGCGATAAGCACGTGCCGTGAACGGCGCATGAGCGATGTGGAGGTAGCGCTCCACATTTTCTTGGCCTACAGTACGAAGTGAGGTGGGGTGGTCAGTCCCACACTCGACCACCTTTACCTTTCCAAGGTACCTAGGAGTACCAAGGACACTCTGGTACTCAATTTGATAGGAGGCTGAGTGGACCTCAGAGCGTCAGGCATGGGAACACTGTGAGAAAAGTCTCCAGTGCCCTGGCCGGCATCTTCGAGCAATACAATCTACTTGCCCAATAAACTAAAGTATTACCACGGAAAGATAGAAACGCGTTATATTAAATTTCCTTTTTTTCAGCTTTCAATTTATTTTTCTAGCGTTCGAATGGTTGGAAGTATAATTCAAAAACTGTGTTGGGTGATTTCAATGTAAAGGTAGGAAGGGAACAAAAATATAGACCTACTATAGGAAAATACAGCCTTCAGGAAAAGACCAACAACAATGGAGAAAGACTGATAACTTTCGCGATTTCGAAAAACCTACTGGTAAAGAGCACGTACTTTGAACACAAAGGCATACACAAAAACACATGGGTATCTCCAGACGGTAAAACTCTCAACCAGATCGATCACATATTAGTAGACAGACGAAGACATACCAACATAATGGATGTTAGGTCGTACAGCGGAGCGGAAGGTCACCGATCATTAGTGATCGCAAAAGTAAGGGAAAAGTTATGAACAGAGAAAGCAAGGGGTCAAAACAACTGAAATTCGAAGTGAAACGATTAAATAATCCGAGCATAAAAGCAGATTACCAATTCGAACTCTCCAAAAAGTTCGAAATCCTAGCCGACTCGAGTAATAATAATGATGAAATTAATAATGAAATTGATATAAGTAAGATGTGGGAGGCAATTCGTGAAACAATTAAGAGCGCAGCGAAGGAAAGTGTAGGTGAGAAGAAACAACAGAAAAACAAACCTTGGTTTGATGAAGAATGCCTTAAGCTTCCTGAGGAACAAAAGTAAACAAGGCAACGATGGCTAAGTAATAAAAGCGAAGCAAATACCAACCACTACAGAAACACGAAACGAAACGCCACACTCGGGTTCAGAAACAAAAAGAGATAATATCTGAAGCAGAAGATTCAGGAGATAGAGGAAAACGGGAAAACAAATAACATACGAGATCTATACAAAGGGGTAAACTCGTTAAGAAAAGGTTACCAGCCGAGGTTGGGAATGATTAGAAATGAACGTGGAGATCTTCAGACTGATCCGACTAAAATTGTCGATGTGGAAAAGTTATTTCGACAAACTTCTTAATGTACACAGGGGAACAAACAGAGGGATTTAAAATCCATATCGCAGAACCATGGATTCCCGAACCTAGCGAGATCGAGATCGAAATGTCGGTAAAGAAATCGAAAAATTTCAAATCACTACGAATAGACAATATTCTAGCCGAATAATTTAAAGCTGGAGGAACGGCACTAATCAAGGAAATACATAAATTGATAAGTGCTATATGGAGAAAGGAGGAGCTCCCAAAGGAATGGAAAACATCAATAATAGTTCCGATTTACAAAAAAGGCGATAAATCGGACTGTAATAATTATCGCGGAATCTCGTTACTTCCAACCTGTTACAAGGTATTAAGTAATGTTCTGTTAGCAGTTAGTGTATACGTAGATGAAATAATTGGAGATCACCAATGTGGATTTAGAAGAAATAGATCCACGTTGGACCATTCATTGGATTTTAAGAAAGCATATGATTCTATCAAAAGGCAAAAGTTATACAGTATCCTGATACGATTTGGAATTCCGAAAAAAATAGTTCAACTAGTGAAATTGTGTCTCAAGGACTCCATAAGCAGAGTACGGATGGACAATAATATGTCAGATAGTTGAAGCAAGGCGATGCCTTATCACCACTACTGTTTAACTTGCGTTAGAATATGCAATTTTAAAAATTAAAGGGGACAAAAGGGGCTATCATTGAATGGTTTTAATCAACTGTTTGTATACGCGGATGATGTAGATTTAATAGAGGATGATATAGATGCACTACAAAGCAACACCGATGCCTTAGTAGAAGCGTGCGATGAGATAGGTCTACAGGTATACATAGATAAAACAAAATACCTGATAACAAGCCGAAACACAGGGAATGAAGGAATTAAAAACAAGAATTAGGGATGAGGTCATAGAGAAAGTAAACAAATTTAAATACTTGTGAGCATACGTAACAAGCAAAAATGAGGTAACAGAAGAAATAAACAGTCGCTTAGTATCGGGGAACGCATGTTTCTATTCAGTCCAAAAACTTCTAACATCGCGATTAATATCAAGGATACTGAAATTAAAAATAAACAGAACGGTTATTCTGCTGGTAATACTTTACGGTTGCGAAAGTTGGAGTACGACCCTAACAAACGAACATAAATTCCGTGTATTTGAAAATAAAGTTTTGAGAAAGATATATGGGCTGAAACGCGACGAGATGACTGGAGAGTGGAGGAGACTGCATAATGAAGAACTCCACGGACTGTACGATTCACCAGATGTAAAAATAATGAAATCGCGACGACTAAGGTGGGCAGGCCATGTAGCTCGGAAGGGGGAAGAACGAAGATTATATTCTATCCCGGTTGGAAGTCCGGATGGAAGGAGGCCATTGGGAAAACCGAGACGTCGTTGGTAGGACAATATTAAAAGAGATCTTCGAGAAGTAGGTGTTGGGGATGAAAACTGGCTTGATATTGCCCAGGTAGAATCCAATGGCGAACGTTTGTTACTGCGGCGATGAACTTGCGAGTTCCATAAGTCGTAGGGTTAGTTAGTTAGTTAGCGTTCGAATAATTTTCAGTTTGAGTTTGAGTTTATTTATAAACTTTTAGTGTCTTTGTCTCAGCTCTCCGATAATTTCGTAAATATAGTTCAAAACAATTGTTTTAAATAATACGTTAACACATGTATGTATTTTTGTTTATTTGTTTGTTTGACATGCATTGCCTTTATCTTGCTTTAAAAATGTTCAGTTTTGTAGCATGATTTATAATAGCAAAAACTGGTGGTATTATCACTTGTTCCAATACCTTTGCGAGGGTTTATAGATTATAAATAATCAGATCTACATGTTTATGGAACATTTTACGTAAACAGTTTTAAATACATTTCTATACTTCCCAGTTCATTTATCCAAAAACTGTACTCAGCAAGTGTTCTCATCTCTTATAATACAGGTGGGTTAAAGTTGATGAAAATAACCTACAACTTTAAACCAAACAAACAAAACATAAACAAAACTCGAAAATGTTATGTTTGAATCGCACCTGACAGAGAGTTAATGAATAAAGCTCTATAAAATTAAACTACTTTAATTAGAATTATATTTTCGTGATTCGACGTGTAAGTAAATTATAGGGCCTATAACTATTACGACTACCATCCACATTAAACAGTTATTGTAAAAATGGAAACTAGATTACAGATTGATCCAGTTTCTCTCAAGCTGCGTTTGTGAGGAGATATATTGTAGCATTTGAAACTTATAAAACAGGAAAATGTCACTACGTTTCTTCAAATTGTCCACAGGAATGAAATTGTCTCAAATAGTTCACGTAAGTTGGAGTGAAAAGTACAGATTAGGGTTTAAATTTTGTTAACTATAACCCCTGCAAATTATCTGTTCTGTTGTTAAAATCGAACTTATCTTTTTCTTAAATTTGAAATAGTATAAGTTTTTTCAGTTAAGTGAAAAGATGAAAAACATGTCGAGAAGTGTGGAATTTAGTTACTAATTTGTTTTAACATTTTGATATTTGCTATCAGTAATGGAACTTTGTTCTAATTTCTTCATTTCGTTTTCTCTTTTCAATCTGAATGATTTCATTACTGAGCATAACGATATGTGATTTAAGCCAAATCTATTGAGTTTAGCTGTGGTCATCTTTAAATTAAATCATACACTCGCAGAATCATAGATACACTCGCAGATTCGTATGAAATTGCCTTTAAGTACCCCACACTTTCTACATAAGTTGAATAATCTGCACAACGTTGCAATACGTAGCTTGTATTTGACATAGATTGACATTAAACGTGATATACGTTGTGTTTACCACGTTGTATTAGCTGGGTCGGATTGCCAGATTGTGCAACGTTCGGACTTCGAAAAGATTGCAATCAGTCATTCACTACCCTATGAATTTTCTTGTACAATTGTATTCATAGATGCTTTGTAAAACGATGTTGAGAAAATGTTTTTAAGTTCAAAAAGGTAGTGCTGACTGAAATTGTAAGTATATTTCAAATTAACTTCCACTGGTTCCTCCTGTCACGTAGACTGGCTCGGTGTTTCCACGTTGAAGCTTTAAAATTCCACGTTCAGTCATTTCCTATTTCTCTTAGCATTCCTTAAACACCTACATATAGAACAACGATAATGCTATTTTTCTTTCTCGTTCTGTTTTTATTGATCCATAACTTCATTTGTTGTTGATTCGTCGTACAACAATCCTTTGTGCAACCACTGATATTATATCCTCCTCCCTGTGCTATTTTTCTTACGGGGATTTGTTTGGTTGATCGTTACAACAGTCTTACTTCTGTCTTAATTGGTCCTTAGTCTGTATTCTACTATTTTACCGTGAAGTAGTTCCATGCCTCTACTACCAACATCTGAGAAGTAACCTTAAAATGCGTATTCTATATAACCTATAACTATAGCATTTATTTCAGATTTATTTCTCGCTTTAAGATAGTTACACAAATCGTATGTATAAAGAAAATACAATTCAAGTATTTTCTTCTTTCTTGAAAGAAGCCAAATTCTTGGTTATGAATTTTTAGGAGAATGACCCAAGATACAGAAAAGAAAGCATTTGTTGCAGACTGTTTGCTGAGGGAACTTCTTTTTAAAGTGGATAAACAAAGAGTTACGAGGATATATTTTGCCGCCCACCATCCAATAGCAGATGTTTATGGTTTCACAAGATACACTTGCGTAGCCGTAGAATTCTATTACGCCCTTGCTTTCTTTATCCTATTTGATTCCACAATAGTCCTCATGCTGTCTCATGTTGAGGCTAGCGCAAGACTTTTCAAAGGCAATTTGGCTATCTTCCATAGCAACTAAACGATTCCTCTACTCTTTTGCTGCTGTTCTCATTTTACTTTAACTTTGTTTTTTCTTCCTTGCAGTAGATGGCGTTCTCATGCAATTAGCTTCAAGAGAAACATTTAAGCTTGTTCTAATAGACCGCTTAAGAACTCAGTGTCTTCCAACTAATATTCTGTTAAGAAGAAGAAAACGAACTTCTTAAAAAGATTTTTCAAAAGTGTCTTCGAATTGTCCTGTCAAAGTGCTGCAGAAAGAGAAAGAAAGAGAAGAGAGAGAGAGGGGGGGATAGGAGATAACAGAGAGAGAGAGAGAGTTTACTGAAAATAACAAAATACAGTTTCGTTTAATTTGGAAGATTATCACTGTTCTTGTACAGTCCGAATCTGCCATTCCTAAATATTTTTTTTTAACAATTAATACACACAACCTACTGTGTTCCCGCATTGGCACATTCTTATCTTTTAATAACTAGACAAGTCCTGTAATTACACTCCTACTTATTTCGAAATGTATCTATATTAGACAATGGCTAATATACCACATTGTTTCCTTGCATATTTTCAGACAAGAAAAGAAAAATATATTTTTGGGAAGAGAGGGAACACTCTTGATGACTATTAACGACAAAATTATTCCAATACAGCAAACTCCCGGTTATATCACTGTGCAACAAATTTTCAACTTTTAGTTCTTTCCTGAGAATTTTGATGCAAGTATCATAGTATGAGTGTGACTACCCACTGCACTGAAATCCGTTTCTTTCTATCAGGCTTAGATTTTGAGAAATAGGCAAACCAATAATGTGACATACAAAGTGGCAGAAATGTTACATAAATGGACGCAGTAACTTGTATGGGCATGTGGTTAACGCCAAATCGTGTGTAGAGCGAATGGCATTGAGGTAAGTGTGCCCCTCAACAAATCTCTAAGATTCTTAACACATCACTTACAGCACATCTGTGGGGCCCACGTTTTGTCTCTATCAACCTGACAAAAAAAACGTCAATAAGATCATAAAGGAACCTACGTTGGCAATTCGTTAGTAGAATCAAGGTCATACTGAAATGCCATACACAAAAAATTAGCTGCCCATTTCAACTGAAAGGTCCCGAGATAGGAACTGGATATTCTTACGCTAATATTGAGCGCGAAGTGTACAAAAAGTGTATATTATATGATGCATTTTAAAGAAAGTCACTTCTGCTTCATATTCGGCATGGAATAACACGTTGGCGAGATGTAGCATCTTCTCTGACACCACAGAACTCCATATCTACGCTCCAGTGGTGCAAACTCTACGTAGGGAAGTGCTCCAATATGTCTGAACTGACCCTTTTTTCTAATCAGTGCCCGTTTTCCTCAAAATTGAAGGCTGGTACAGAAAAACAAATTATAGTTTCGAATTCAGCAAACGAAACACTTTCAGGAACAGCCACTAGCTCTCAGGAAAAAAAATCTGTGCAGCACAGTGATCTGCGGGCGTCCCTTACTTAGCTTTACTGTATTTATCCTTCTTATTAGATATACTCTACCCTGATACAAAAGGTACTACACCCTAAATTAGCTTACAGCATTGTACCTTGGCTTCATCGTAAGTATGTACACTTTTTTGTTTATTGTTTTTACGTTCGTTACTACTGTACAGTACAATACAAATATTTTTACTGTACTGTACATATTTTGACGGTTTGTATTACATTTTATGTACTGTACAATACAATAAGTTTTCAAGATATAATTCTTTTTATTATATTTGCCCCTCATTTTTAACATTTTTGCAGGTTATCTGCGATGTTCGCTATCTGCGGTACCCATGCTACCCAATTCCACGGAGAATTGGGAGGGTTCTGTATTTGTAAATTAAAATCTCTTATGTGAACTAAGTATCTGGGGATTTCCTAAAATTCTCGTCAGATTATCCCTTCGTTAAGCTCTCAAACGTTGGGTAGGAGTTCACTAGGGAGGTGTGTGGTGATATAGTATCGTGTTAGATTCCAATATGCTGGGCCGTAGGTTGTATTCTCGCTCGGGATGGATAAACACTAAATATACTGACAAAATGTCATCGTAATACGTACAAAGAAAACATTATATAATACTCCCTGTGGTAATCATATTCTACTGTAATGGAACATAGAACCAGTCCAAGGTATTGCTTAGAAAAGAACCATGAATTTCAAGTCACGGGTTTTAGCACAGATGATTGAGTAATATACAGTATCTTTTTAAAGTTATTTGAAGATAATATTACTGAATAGAAATTATTTTTTCTCCTTTTATTAAACAGAAGCATTAACGAAAGATATGTAATGTACAATTAAATGTGTTTCAGAGGGAAAGGATATGTACGGCCTTCTAATTGCATAGCTCAAGTTACTTCGTGAAAAATGATTTAGGAGTATGAACTTTGAATTTTAATTTTAAGAAAGAGCAAAACGTAAGGTACGCAAGCTAAATGAGAACTGATCTTTTGCTCTTTGCTCTTGATCTAATTAGTTTAACTCATCCAAACAAATTGCTTAATATATATTTCTTGTCATCGTTGTGAACCAGAATTGCCTTCTGCTTTTCCCTTTGCGGAGTTCCATCAGAGACTAGCGTGATACGAAACCAATATGTTAAGAACAGCCCATAATATTACTTCATTTACTTCAAGTTCAATAGAAAATAAACCTCCTACAACAAGTGCACAGTTATTCTCGTTTGATTGCCGAAACAGGATCAAGTGGACGAAAGAGAATCAGTTGGAAAGGTGTATTGTGTTCTTCGTAACACAATTGGTTAACGAAAAAGACAATAACGAGAGCACGCTGATTCTATCATCACTCTCGGCAACTATTTTCTTCTTTCATAGACTATCCTAACTGCTTATTGGAATGCTGGACTTGTGTCAAAATATATACAAATTTCAATAAATATTGATTGGAAGTGGAAAGGCATAGCAGTGAGACAGCGATCAACAGCCGTCTGAATTAAATAATACAGATGAACGTTTCTATTACAGTAAGGATTTTAACCTGCCTATTCTACTAACCCATATTTTATACAACATTGTACTCAGTTCTTGCAAATTTATTACCAAAAACGTGTTCACTTTCATGCAATGTTACTTGGAAGCAGTGCATACTTTTTACTTGTTTTATCGTATCTAATGTAGTTTAAATTCGAAAATAAGTTACTTGTATCCACTCAAAATTTCTAACAATAAGTTATCAGAACGAGAAGAAACAAATGAAGAAGAATGTACAGGGAAACTAATGCCAGGATTTCTTCCTACAAAACAGGACCATAGAGAGAACAAGATACGTGTCAATAACACGAAATAGTCAAAGGCTTCACTTCCATTCCATCAAAGAGTGGGAGCATTCTACTTAGGTTCTACGAAGCCATTTCCCAGTGTTAGCTAATTAATTGAAACGTTGGTGTGGCACCACCTATTCCGGAACATTGTGTCGTCATTTACGGAACCATACATACACGCAAAGCCAAAGCAGTCACGCAGATTCACCAGGGCTACAAATTGGAAAATGTGGTTCCCGTCACATATTTCTTGTATCTCCCTCCATTATTTCTCCCATTCTGTCCATCTTCCTCTCTCTCTCTTTCACACCCACGTCTCACACCAACGCACACACAGAATATACAGGCACACCTTCAGCACTTTGTCGTCATCTCCCTTTCAAGATAACATCAGCCAACAGACTGAGTGTAAAAGTCTATCGAGATACGATGTTATTTAAACTGGATTATCAAAAGAATACAACATTAATACTATATATTACGTTCGCGGTAAAATTTATGTATAAAAAATGTTTCACAAGGTTTGGTTGTAAACGCATTTGCAAAGCCCGGGAAAATCTTAATTAAACCGTGTTTCCTTCAAATAATAATGTTAGTTTGAGTAAAAGCCTAATTTGAAGATGAATAACTCAAGAAGGCGTTAATAAGTTGTAGGTTGTTGTTTATAATATATAATATAAAAAGCGTGTGTTCATTTATCACAAATCATTTCTTTAATATTGTCACACAGCTCTAGAAGGTATATCAATTGCAAGGTTTGAGATGTATGTAGCGGGAATATTCATACGTAATATGTAAGTTTTCTCTTGTTTCGAGCTATTAAATATTTATTGGAAATTAAAAAGATATTGTCGTTCATATTAAAAGATATTCCTATAAGAGCCATGATTTCATTTTTCACCCGGCTAAAATTTCACTAGTTGGTTGTTCCTAGTACCGGTACTGATAAAGATTTTCTAACAAGTTAAAAAAATATAGTTATTATTACCATTATTGTTTTCAATACAAAATAATCTAATACCAGTATCAAATGAGATGGCATACAAGGGGAAGGCGAATGTGAAAACCAATATATATATATATATTTCTCACAACAAATTTTGACATACTTAAAAGTACAACACATTCAGGTAACATTGTTGAACAGAATAGTAACGGTAATGGAATTCATATATTTCTGAATCGATGTCATCAATACTTTTGGTAAACTAAAGCCTCTACAAACGCTGGGTCTAAATTCAATCTCCAACTATATCATTAAAGCTTGTGCAAACGAATTAGCTCTGCTTCTAACAGGGGTTTTTAATCTATTTAAGCATTGGTATGTGTTCTCTCTTTGGAAGCTTTGTTTTTACTAGGTAGATTTCTAAGAAAAATATCCAAAATGGCCGCCGAACCCATTCTTGTATAGAATACACAGCCTAAACCGCTGGGGTTATTGAAATCAAATTTGGCATAAAGGTACATCACTGTTTGATTATGAAAATGTTACCAAATGAATTCAAAGACGCCATCTTGGATCCAAAATGGCGGAAGCAAGAAATCTATTCTTTATATCGTTTGAGCTAGAGATACGAAATTAGGCATAAAGGTGTATTGTTACTAGTAATTCAAAAAATATTACGAAATGTTGAAAAAGTCACCATCTTGGATCCAAAATGGCCGCCGAACCTAATTGTTGTATAGAATACACAGCCTAAACGGCTCCAGCTAGACCTATCAAATTTGGTAACAAGGTACATTATAACTTGTATGTTACTAAAATATTACATGATGTATCCAAAGACGCCATCTTGGATCCAAATTGGAAGCCCCAAAAACCCAATTTCCAAATCATTAAAGGTAGAGAAACGAAATTTTCTTTGAAGGTGTATGACCAAGAGTAGATTACAATAAATGGGGCAAACCTTCCCTTTGGGGACGCAGCCCCCCGTGGGAGGGTGCAGATGGACACCATGGTGGTGTAGTGCTGCAGGGAGATTTTGGTTAAGATAAAGGAGGCGCATCCTCTCAAAAGCACTATATATACAGTACGTCTTGTTGGGGTATCGTAGAACAGCTCTTGATGAATAATCTCCAAATCAATAAATAGTTTCTCGATAGCTCTCATATAAGGCGAAATTTGAATTTTTGAAAATAAAAAAACTTCGAGATCTACCTCAGCCTGTAGACCTACCGAATTGTAAGTCAATTGTAACGTCAATCCTCTACCACTGATTATCGAAGTTTCACATAGTGGTGCAAGTTGATGTAATTTACATTGATGTTTCAAAGACATTCGACTCTCTTCAATCATGACATGTTAGTAGCTATATTATTCAGTACGTATCTTAAAATACTTTAAAACTTACCTTACATTACGAAGCTCTCAAATCAAAACTGAGTCCGTTAGTTCGCCTATTAGTGCCATGGGGAATACATCACTTCAAGGTTCACCATTAGGAACTGACTGTTCTTTATACTCATAAATATTTCAAGTCAAGTATTATGTATTTAAATTTACTACTGTAGGCTGACAATTAAAATTTATGTACACAAATAATTCCGAAGACAATACCTTATCACAGAAAGTCATTGGGACTGGCATAGATTTATTCTTATAAAGATCAATTACAAGAAAATAAATTTTATGTAATATACGAACAGGATTTAATATTAACTTACAATTAGTAATTGTAGTATTTTAAACTCCCTAGTTCACATGGCTGACATTATAAGGGATATAAAACTTAAAATTTAATGGCCACGAAACTTATATCGCACTGTAAAGAATGATAGAAACTTAATAGGTTTTATTTTGAGACAATGTTATATATTTAAAAGAGAAAACTCTTATGTACATCCGTACAAAATGTTAGTAAGGCCTAAGTCTTTGTAGCCTGCAATAGTATAACAACACTCAGCAACAACATGGAATCAGTAAATTTTTTTACCTCAATTCAGGACTATCGTATTATGACCAAGTTAGATTAAAATATGGAAAGCTTGAGACCCTCAGTAAAAGATGAAACAATAATGGCAGTGTTAATTGTGAAACATTATCTGACAAAGAAGTTAGTTAGTATTTCTTGAGGCGAATTTGGTAAAAGTTGCAGTTGCAAAAGTGTGATAGTTAGGAGGTGCTAGTGTATATTTAGTTATTTCACCATTGAACATGTTTAGTAAGATCAAGAATCTGTGAAGTGCGAAGTTCATTCATCCGATTTAAAAAGCTGAAGAACTGACCGGGGAGAGTGTGTGGGAAAAAAGTGCATAAGTGTAGATTCTGCCCGGGAAAGTTTCGAGGACGAATCAATGTCCATTATGAGGCTTACTATTCAGGCGTAGATCTCTTTGAAATAGGATACTCATGCATGTATATGGTATGGGATTATGTGTGTGTGTGTGAGAGAGAGAGAGAAAGAGAGAGGGAGGGAGGAATATGTAGTTTTGATCCAGGAGAGTACACTTTCGATCAAATATCATTGTATACGTTATAACTACAGGGGTTGGACAAAAAAATCTAAAACGTTTGAAAAAGTGTGAAAATCATACCTAGTGTGGTGTGGGGCCTCCTTTTGCGTCCAAAACAGCTTGGATCCGACGTG
>JAGDQP010005894.1:10602-35279 GCA_022664845.1 Lepisma saccharinum | reverse complement strand
ACCGAACACGCCTTTCTAACACAGACCACAATGGCTCAATGATGTTCAGATCTGGTGATTGTGGGACCCAGGGGAGGTGTGATAGCTCCTGGTCATGCTCCTCAAACCATGATTGCACCGTTTTTGCAGCGTGACAGGGTGCCAAATCATCTTGGTAGATGCCATCACCATCCGGGAACAATGTGTGGGCCATGGGTAGAACCTGGTCCCCCAAAATGGCCTCATACGCCTTAGCATTCATCATTCCATGCAGGGCTATGATGGGACCTGCAGAAAACCACGATATCACTGCCCATACTGTAACAGAACCACCCCCATGCTTTACAGTTGGGCGCAGACAGTCTGGATCATAGGCCTGCGACGGTGTTCTCCATACGTAAACACGACCGGTTGTTGGAAACAAGGTGTAGGTCGATTTATCGGAATACATTACGTGTTTCCACTGATCAAGCGTCCAGTCCTTGTGGTCCTTGCACCACTGGATACGCCGCTTCGCATTTACTGCTGTGACCAAAGGTTTGGAGATCGCGGTCCTGCCATGAATTTTCATTTTATGAAGTTCCCGTCGCACTGTTTTTGATGAAACCGCTTTCTGTATGCCGGAATTGAGTTCAGACGTAATTTTCATTGCAGTTTTCTACTTTTTAGCTGCTACAATCCGTTTTAATGCCCTCCTGTCCCTATCGGACAGGATTGTCTTTCGACCACTGTTGTGCTTTGCAGACGTTGTTTGCCCATGCATTGAGTATGCCCTCGTGACATTGGACACAGTGCCTGTCGATACCCCCAAAATGGTCGCCACTGTTGTCACTGAAGCTCCAACCAGACGGGTACCAACGATCATGCCTCTTTGGAAGTCTGTCAGGTCGCCCATTTTACCGCACCACTTGCACACCACGACACTCACAGGTGAACTGGGTACTGCTGACGGAAGAGGAAGGTCCACATGACACATTGAAAACAAAACACGATCGGCAACCGCAACACGTGGTGTACAGTGGCGGGCCACACTTACGTGTCCTGTATGACGTGTTTTTAGATTTTTTTTTGTCCAACCTCTGTATCTCTGCCCTTGAAAAGAAGCAGTTTATTTCCCGGTATTTTGAGCTAAAGTTGACTGATTTTAACGGGCGGAAGTTATGATCAAAAATAGATATCTTCCTTGAATAATATCATAATTAGAAATCCACATGTTGTATATACGGGATGAGAGCATATTTTGGTTACAATTCATAGTTTTGCAGTTTACTCGTATAGTAAAGATACCTTCGAAGTTGTATTATGTCTTGAAACTTAAATTCTTCCTATAATTCAAAATATTTCTTCAATTCCCCGGAGGTTTATTAGAATTTATTACAAACTATACCACATAATTTCAGCCCATATGTCGTTAGTTAATTCCTTATATTTTTCAGGGTGAAGATATAGGAAGTACAGCAATATGGCAGTGAATGCATAAAAGCAATAGGAAATTGGGATGAATTTGTGAAAGCTTAACTCCAATCCAGCAGAATTGTAGTTTTGTTCTAGAACCGGTTGAAGAAGAAGAGATACTGCAGGCAGTGAAAAATATTAAGTCAAATGCTGCTGTCTTTGACGGAATCTCAACGAAAATGTTAAAATTAACCTTACCATTTACCTTGTCAGCTCCTATACATATTATAAATTTCTCTATCAGCAGGAGCTCCTTTCCCCCGCACATGGAAAGTGGCAAAGATAATCCCCCTATCAAAGAAACAAAGGATTACCTGTCCAAATGAAATACGTTCAATCAGCATTCTTCCTATAATGGTGAAAGTGTTAGAGAAAATCGTTCATAACCAACTGATCGCTCACTTGTCAAATACCGTTATCCTGCCCCTGTCAATCAGGTTTCCGCAAAATGTATAATACAACCGCTCTACTCCAGGTAAGTGATGAAATTCTATGTTCCGTTAACAATTCACATATCGTAACACTATTAGATCTTACAAAAGCATTTGATTTAGTGCAACACGATATCTTATAGCAAATATGAAATATTATAACTTTTCATATTCCTCTACTAAATGGCTTAAATCTTACCTTTCCAGCAGGCAACAACAGGTGTGTTTAAAAAACATGACTGATACTACGATTTTCTCAACGGCAAAAGTCAAAGCTGGGTTGCCTCAAGGGTCCATACTCGGTCCGCCACTGTTTTCCTTATATCTAGCTGATATTGTGAAAGTAATCAAGCGCTAGAGGTTTCATTTTTATGCAGATGACACGCAATTACTTATATCAGGTGCAGCAAGTCTTATTAAAGTAAAGTTAATCTTTTAAATGATGATCTTCATATGATTGATAAATTGTGCAAGCACAACGACCTAGTAATCAACCCTAGCAAGTATAATTACACTGTGATTGGCACTAGAAATAATCTGAAAACTCCTAATTACTTAGATATCAAAATTCTCAACTTTCCCATATCTTATAATCAAGTAGTGACAAATCTTGGGCTTAACATGGATCACAACCTGAACTGGAATGCCCACACAACCAAAATCTGTAGAAAAGGTTTACACTTAGTTAGATCATTTTTATCAATTAAGGCATTACTTCAATAAGAGCACCAAACTACATATTGTGTTAACTCTTCTGTTTCCACACTTCGATTATTGCGATGCAGTAAACGTCCACTCTTATCCATCAATAATATGCGCGCGATCCAAAGTGTTCAGAATGCAGTTATTCGATTTGTCTATGGGTACTGTACTATTTAAATCATGCTAATTTGTTAAGAATGTCCAGAAGAAGATACGTCTCTACTGTTTACTTCACAAATACTAAAGAACAAATTCCCGGATTATCTTTTTAATAAACTAGTTACTCGCTCATCCTACCATTCTTATTCAACCCGAAATTCTAACTCACTAGATGTTCCCGTTACCGTTTATCTAAAACTACTGGCGCTTTCTCTGTTTCTGCTGCCAGAGCGTGGAACTCATTGCCGAAACAAATAGCTCAATGCAAAAACTACTATCTAACTAACTCTATGGCTTATGGAACTCGCAAGTTCATCGTCGCAGTAACGAACGTTCGCCATTGGATTTTATCCTGGGCAACATGAAGCCAGTTTTCATCACGAACACCTACTTCTCGAAGATCTTTTCTAATATTATCCTCCCAACGAGGTCTCGGTCTTCCTAATCGTCTCCTTCCATCCGGGCTTTCAACCATAACAGAATATTATCTTCGTCTCCCCCCCTCCCACCCGATCCGAGTTACATGGCCTGTCCACCTTAGTCTCGCAATTTCATTATTTTTACAACATCTGGTGAATCGTATGGAGTTCTTCATTATGCAATCTCCTCCATTCTCCAGTGATCTCGTCCTGTTTCAGCCCATATATCTTTCTCAAAACCTTATTTTCAAACGCCAGTAATTTATGTTCATCTGCTAGGGTCGTACTCCAACTTTCGCAACCGTAAAGTATTACCGGCAGAATAATCGTTCTGTATATCAGCAATTTCAATTTCCTTTAAATTAATCGCGACGTTAGAAGTTTTTGGACTGAATAGAAACATGCGTTGCGCGATACTAAGCGACTTTTTATTTCTTCCGTTACCTCATTTTTGTTTGTTACGTATGCTCCCAAGTATTTAAATTTGTTTACTTCCTCTATGTTCTCATTCTTAACTGTTATCTATCTATTTCCTGTGTTTCGGCTTGTTATCATTTATTTTGTTTTCTCTATATTTACCTGTAGACCTATCTTATCGAACGCTTCTACTAAGACTTCGGTGTTACTTCGTAGTGCCTCTATATCGTCCCCTATTAAATCTACATCATCCGCCTACACGAACAGTTGGTTTAAGTCATTTAATCTAAGTCCCTCTTTGTCCTCTTTTATTTTTAGAATCACATATTCTAACGCAAAGTTAAACAGTAGTGGTGACAAGGCATCGTCTTGTTTTAATCCGTTGCGAATCTTTGCTTATGGGGTCGTTGAGGCACATCTTCACTAGTTTAACCAGTTTTCTCGGAATTCCAAATCGTATCAGGATACTGTATAACTTTTCTATTTTGATAGAATCATATGCTTTCTTAAAATAAATGAGTAGCTGGTGAACCGTCCCATTGTATTCCCATTTCTTCTCCAAAATTTGTCTCAAGGCGAAACTCTGGTCCAACGTGGATCTACGTATATTTCTTCTAAATTCACATTAGTGATCTCCAATTATTTCATCTACGTATACACTTAGGCGTGTTAACAGAATATTACCTAATATTTTGTAACAGGTTGGACGTAACGAGATTCCGCGGTAATTATTACAGTCCGATTTAACGCCTTTTTTGTAAATCTGAATTATTATTGAGGTTTTCCATTCCCTTGGGAGCTCCTCCATTCTCCATATAGCACTTATCAACTTATGTAGGACTTTGATTAGTGCCACTCCTCCCGCTTTAATTAATTCGGCTGAAATTTTGTCTATTTGTGGCGATTTGAAATTTTTCAGTTTCTTTACCGACATTTCGCTCTCGATCTCGCTAGTTTCGGGAATACAAGGTTCTGTGGTATGAATTTCAAACTCCTATGTTAGTTCCCCGTTGTGTACATTGAAAATTTTGTCGAAATAACTTTTCCACACATCGATAATTTTAGTCGAATCCGCCTGAAAATCTCCACGTTCATTTCTAATCATTCCCAACCTCGGCTGGTAACCTTTTCTTAACGAGCTTACCCTGTGTATAGACCTCATACGTTATTTGTCTTGCCGTTTTCCTCTACAGTAAATTTAAATCCGAATTGACGAAGTTTCTGCTCCAGAAGAAAGGATCAACAAATAGTATTTTTGGTCATACATAAAATGGTAGGAAACCTCTCTACTTCCATCCTTCCCCCTTTTTCTTTTTTCTTATTTTTTTCGCTTATGTTGACTTATGTAAAGCAATAGTAATTAGCTATGTATTTTATGTATAATCCATGTAAGGAATTTAGTATACCTTACACTACTTTGTTTGGTATCTTTTTATGTATTCTTTATTTTCTTATGTGTATTTTCTTGTAGGTGGGTTAAGTGGAAGAGCAGCGTAGGCTGAACTTCTCCCTGCAATAAAGGCTAATTCAATTACCTGCAGCGTAAAGCATTAAATCACTTACTGTGTGAAGAAACGATAATTTGAAGAAGAACATGAAAAGGACAGAAAAATATGAACAAAATCACAGAAAAAAACAACGATTTTTTACAACACTAGCTAGGTTCGAGGAATCTTTCAATTGTGCATTTTGTATTAATTTGATTGTACCTAATTTTAAATCATTCTACTCAAAAAGCTATACGCATACATTATTTTTATTGCTATTGATTTATTTAAATAATTTAAACAATTAAGCAATACCGATGATTATATGTAGAACACTAACATAATTATAAATAAATACTGTATTTCGTTGGGAACTAGACAATGAAATGAACAAGTTTCTACTACTATTGATAGTTGGATTTGGGTGATAATATAAAAAATCCATAATGTAAATAACAATGAAGTCAGTTTCAATATAAACGTTACATGTGAAAATCATGCCATGGATGGCATAAACAACAAATATGGCCATGTGTGCTGTTACATTCAAGATATGGTATCGTTCTAAATATTACATTTGTGTTGCACAAGGCTATGATCAGCCACAAACAAAACTTTATTTATGCGTCTACAGGAACAAAGCTATTTATTTAATATTATATTATATTTTGTACAATCCTGAATAAAAGTTTGCTATTATCAAAGTTCAACTTCCATATCATGCAACATATGTGCAATTACGATAAGAGTAAATGTTTCTTAAAATACATTCCAATGCTTTATAAAGATTAACCATTACGAAAATGAGAGTGTCGACGTTTTAAAATAAATCTTCTTTTTCCCCTTAATTATTTTCTCTTCACAAAGTACATAAATTAGGTTAGATTATTGTGTTTCACAAATTGTACGTGCAATAGATATAGATGAAGATCATAATTTTATGACGATGAAATTTATACATTCTGCTGTGTGACCATTTTCGTTCTATAATTTCAAATAATTTAAATCCAAACGTATTCGAATTACACGTAAGAGACATTTTAGATTAATAGATATTTTTTCAGCTTTATAATGAATTGTATTCTAATTTCTACGGATATATATCTGTACACAATTCGCAAACATTTGGTGACATTTAATCAATTATCTTTCATAGAGTTTAATTCTTCGGTATGAACGTATTACAGAAAAAGTACGAAATCCACTCGGCAATTAAGAGCAACCTTTCGAAAACGTGTACTAGATTATATATAATACGCGATGTAATTATATTCCCTTACTTATAAATAAATAATCTTACTTTGTACAGATCATTACACATGTCACTACAATTTTATTGTATTCAACTTGTCAACATTGGCTTATATTTTGTCGTTTTATGTTAAAACTATTTGTGTTTTAATATAGCAAGCAAAGTATGTAAAAATCTTCGTCCCTTCATTCATTATGTACCATTTATATAGAAATGAAAAGTTATCCTAATAGGCCTCTCGAACTGTTAAGTTTTGTAACAACTTTGTAATAGTCTATTTGAAGTTGTACAACGCGAATTATATAAAGCGTATGCATATATCAAACAAAGCATTTCTCATTAGTAAGCAGAAGGCATAAGATTCGATCCAATAATGTAAGTCCTTGAATATGAAAGTAGAAAGCCTGTCTTGTTATATAACGATTCGTTAATAAAATTTTCTCGATGCGACAAACGATAAAAGAGGAAAAACATATAGCCTATATAGAAAAAGACAGAGCAGACTTCATTATTTTCTTTCAGATAATGTCAATAATGTATGCCATTTCGATTGTTGAACTTTTTGCAAGTTTTTTTATGAGTTTCATTGGTATTCAATACACTCTTCAACTTCTCAACAACTAACAATCTTAGTTTTATTATGACGCCTAGTCTTTAAAGAAATAGAAAGAAAAATGAGCCCAAACTGACAGCACATTTCGATTTCTCAATTGATGTTTCTTTCAACATTGCAGAATACAAAAGAGTAGTAGTTCAATAATTACTTCTTTAAAGAATCTGAAGCATTTCAGAAAAAACAGATTAGTAGATTTTTACTGGTAAAGGAAGTTTATCCTATAACTTAAAGATTACGAAGTTTTCTGAATAATAATACTGAGAATATAAAATCTCCGGTAAAAACAGCAAAGTGAAGCTTTTGCATCCTTTTCTTTTCAATATTTCTATTCATTCCCCTTTAAGTATTTCGGAAAAAGGTAAATTAATTTGAACTAAACCAAATTTGGACTATCGAACTGAGAACAACATGCATACATTCTGTGATTGAATAACATATTACTAAAATTTAACTTATTATAAAAAAATCGAAAATATACAAAAAGAGAAGTATATAATTTGAATATTACAATTCGGAGTCCGATAATTATTAAGAGATAACTAGTGGTTATTTCAAATTCTGCACTGCTTCCTTAATTTTTTTTTAAATTAAAATTTCTTTCCTGATTAACAAATCGATGTGTAGCATATAAAGTTCTAACTAACTCTATAGCTTATGGAACTCGCAAGTTCATCGCCCCAGTAACAAACGTTCGTTATTGGATTCTATCCTGGGCAGTATCAAGCCAGTTTTCATCACAAACACCTACTTCTCGAAGATCTCTTCTAATATTGTCCTCCCAACGACGTCTCGGTCTTCCCAATGGCTTCTTTCCATCCGGTCTTCCAACCAGGATAGAATATAATCTTCGTTTTTCCCCCATCCGAGCTACATGGCCTGCCCACCTTAGTCGTCTCGATTTAATTATTTTTACAACATCTGGTGAATCGTACAGTCCGTGGAGTTCTTCATTATGCAGTCTCCTCCACTCTCCAGTCATCTCGTTCCGTTTCGGATATAAAGTTCTAGTAGATAAAATTAATAGACCAATATAAGTAAACAATGCTCTTTGCAGATCAAAGCCATACCATTGTCTTAAGTGTAAAGTTAATATAAATGTTGCTTGCTTATATACGCGGATATTAGGAACGCCAAGTACAGCTATCAAACAAGAAACTCCACGTCTATGCTATTTCAACTTCCGAGTGACTTGTAAACAATAAATAATGGGAGAAATACTGTATGTTCTTCCATACAAAATTTTCCCACATGCTTACCTACATATTCCAGAAAGTCTTATCCAAATACACGCACTTATCGTACCACCCACTTAAACATTGCCATTAGGTCTATTCCATGGTATCCATAAAGTTTCTATATAATCCATGAGGTGAACAGCAATAACCCAGTGTATGTGACAAACCCATACAGTATAATTATTGAAATTCGAGGAGTTATACGAGAATATTACCAACATGTCTTTTACGTACAATTTGATAATCTTCGATTAATAAACTAAATAATCAGTCAACTGAGTGTCGTTTTTGTCCGTTCTTCTCATATACATCCATGCGTCGACATTTATCATCCATTGCCACATGTATGATGATAACGAGAAGTAGTCAAAACGGAAAAAGATATGGGAGAAAATATAACTTTCCATCGAAAATATGTTCGAACATAGTTCATAGTTGAGCTGTCAGTGGATGGAATATCAGAACATCGGAAAGTTAGTTTTACATATATGTAGGTTGGGAATGTCTGTTCAGCTATGCTTTAGGTATTTTAGGTATGTGATTTTTCTGATATTTTGCTTTCATTGATGAAACAGTCTAAAATTAATCATTGTACTAAAGCTTCAACAATTTTTCTCGAAATTAAATTTAGTTAAATACCTTCATGATTAGATGTAAATTTACCTCAAATATATCAAATACATATTCTGAAGTTGTATTTTGTTTTAAACAAATAGCGATATCCTTAAAACGTGTCCAAAAATATTAAATTATGAACACAATTAATTTGTACAGAAACGTTGCTATTAGTGTTAAATTCCTTGAAGCTGCTTTTAGTTGTGAGTTCTTCGAATTAAAATTTGTGCTTTTAGTTGTTTTGGATTTAGAAGATCCTTGCATTCGAGTGGAGAAATAATCTAGTTTGTGTTGCATGTTTCCTAACAAAAATAATCTAGTGCGAACACCATATTGTTCTAAGACTTTCTGGGCTGTTTCGAACATGCAGTACGCCAAACACACAGAAAACTTTCAATTACAAAATACAGATTAAATAAAATATAGCAATACAATATGTTCGAATCAAACAATAAATTAAATTTAAAACAGAAGATACAGGGTGTAACTTAATTTACAAACTTGGAGGGATGATAGTATATTTAAAATTAAGAAAATAAAATGATAAACAATAAGGTGGAGCTTCTGCTGCATTTCGGATCTACAGGCTTCCAGAAGTGCGGGACAATGGACTTTCAAATACCATTAACAATAGAGCTGAGGCATATTACCATCAAAGACTTCAAACCTTTTCTATTCAACAAAGGATTTTCCAGAGTTGTGCAATAGCTTCTCAAGGGATTCTACAAAGGAAGGAGGTATGGGATTCCCGGGCATTCTCTGAAGAAAAGTAAGTTTGAAATGGGCACGAATAAAAGTACTTTCAGTAAGAATAAAGATAGCAAGGTAATCACCGGTATCTAGCTGATGACAAATAAACCAAACAGGTATTGAATGTATGTAATTACGCGTAGTACCCTCCTTGTTATGCGACAATATGTATTTTTACAAAATCGTTCGGTATGTGACATATGTTAGAAATATCAACTGGCAGCAAAAGGATTATTGTTATCAGTTGGTAAGTCATCCGATTCATGCTCATTTAGTCTTGACGATACCATGCAGAATTAGGTCTATAGTTAATTGTTTTGGAAAAAGTTAACTAAAATTCTAAAGTTCATTTTAACACTGCTTCGGCAGCCTGTACACCGAAAGTGCCGCGAAGTTTTCGTTCTGTGATAAAGCCACTTTTCTATTTTATGATGTACTATCATTCTTCCAAGTTTGTTGGTCGAATTCTGTATTTTAATTTCTATATGTTGCGAGTAAATTGGCTTTAGAAGAAGAAATAGCATGAAACAAGAGTAACTAACTATAAGATGAGTAGGATGATAATTATATAATAATCACATGAAATATTGGTTTAAGAGAAAGAAATTAATTAATGGAATTAAATTGGAATAGACTGTAACACACATAAACGATCTACGTTATAGAAACACATAATGCAACCACACGTGGGGTGTTCAAAGATTTTCAAGAAAATTAAGTCCCTCAGAATGAAACTCAAGTTGTCTACAATATATTTCTTATATGTCTTATTTGTTTAACACAACTTTTATGCATAGAAACAGCTGTGTACGTATATCATTTTAATAAGTTGCCTATTGATTTATACAATATAGGAATCAAGAAGACCCACTGCGGGCTGTAAATTTGGAAAACCATTGACGTGTCCACAAGTAAAGTCCATGTATTCTTGGTAATAAAGTTAGTAAAATCCAACAGTTCGGAATCAGAGTCATAATGATCCGCAAAAGATACATTTCTGAAGTACAATATATTAGAATTGTTTGAAATTTACTCATATACATTAAATATTGCAGTAATATGATACTTAATTATATTGGGAAACCATTTCATTTTATTTCAATTCATTTCTATCACTTCACTTTTTTTTGGTTAAATTGACTTCAGTGGAGACTGCGAACATACGTTCCAGTCAACTCATCTGGTGAATTTTCAGCAAAACTGAATCATTTTCAGGATATGTGTGAGCTTTTAATGAAGCGTTGTTTCAACAAAATTGAAATGTTACAAAGTTAAATTTAATTACAGTAATAAACTGCGTTTTACCTGTCTATGTTTTTCCTATATCTCTTGATTATGCTTGTTGGAATAGAGAGGATACGAACGGGAATTTTGAGTCGAGTTCATAGCAATGGATTTTTTATTGTCATGCAAGAAGTTTACCGATCGAATAATGATACATCATTTTTATTTGTGTGAGTAACATATTTTCGAGTAACATTTAACAAATAAAGTAACGAAAAGTTATTTCCATATTCAGGATAAAAACAAAAAAGTAGATGTACAGAAATTTCACACACGTAAAATGATGGTAAGCTTTCGCCTAAGGGGGAAAATAAAAGATGGAGAGTAAAAAGACGAGTAGATGACAAGGAGTGGCTATGCTGCCAACTGTTCGTATGTCTTTGTCGATATTTCTATTATATAAGAAAATGTAAGTTATGTTTTTAGCTGTATGTCATATCGACTGATTTCATAACTTTTGAATACGTAACGGCATACAGATTCATATTATGTCCTAGCTGTGATGATTATCCATTCAGAGATGCTGACGTTTATTAAAATTATCGTGCTTTCTGAATACCTTTCCCTTACTTCTCTAGAGTCTGTATCCTGTCTACAATATGATGTGTTTGTTTCAGAGACAGGACGATTTCTTTCATACGCAATTCAAATATAACTACTAACACATAAAGAAAATGGGATGAATATTACATGATAGAAATACAGATTCTGCTGCTTAAATTTCTTGTGTTATGTAATATTTCTCCGGAGTTAAAATCCATAGTTTACCATACCTTATAACACAAAACAATAGTAACAGAGCATTTTGTTCGTTGTGTGAGGATCAATAATATTATGTATTACCGGACGAAAACAGCTTATTTTTGTTTGTTTATCTTCGCTTGCCGGATGTTAACACACTTGTTTAATTTGTAGAAGAGTAACCCACCCAATAGACGCTTTACAAAAGACTAAGAGGACTCAGCGAAGGGGAAAATGTATACAGACAGCTCCCATGGTCCGCTGGACACACGTACACACAAGCCAGGATCTGCGCTGCCGAGAGAAAACCTTTGAGGAAGTTTCGATGTTCTTTTTTTTTTCTAGAAGGCTACATAGAGCGTAACACCACTCTAATGCGACGAAGGGAATAGATAATGTTTAAGCGACTCTGTCAGATATCAGATACTTGCTATAGTTAATTAATTGACTAGTGATCACTGCCATTCAAAATTGTGTTTCATTTCACTTACTAATTATTATTCTATCTATAAATTGATATCGATTTTCAATTCAACTCTCAGTATTAAATATTGATTATCTATATAAAATTATTTACGTTATACTTCTAAGTATGCGTATCAAAATGTGCTTATGGACGAGTGATTTCTTTATCTGTAACCTTTTGAGGGACTTCTCTAAATTAGAAAGTACATTGAATTTGTTTAGTTATCATTTTGGTTCACTCACTGCGACAGAAATTATCTGTTAATAATTTTCTCTCGATAAAAGAAGGACTTCTTAGGACAAATTTAATGATCTCCAATCTGGTGAGATTAGCGCTCTGTATAAGACAATTCTACGAAAACTTGTTGACCAATTGCAAGAGTTTCTTATTCCCAATTTTTATATGTAAAGCATGTAAGCAACTGAATTCTGCAATGTGAATTTTCTGTTTAGCCAATGCAGTAATTAACTTCTCAATTTTAGTTGCTGTAAAAAGGTATATTACCTAATATTATTTAACGTTTTCTTCACTAACCAAGTTACTAAACTCTAAACTAGCATATTTTGTGTAAATATTAAAAATATATAAATACTTTTAAAATATAGAACAGTATTTCTTTAACTAACGGATTCAGAATATTATTCATACGCATAAGGATACTAAGGTGCTAATTATTTCTCCACAAATCTAGTTAAAATTATGGAACTTGCATAAATTCTGTAACAAGAAAAGGAAAAAAATTCATCAATTATTTTTCGAGATTATGACCTTTCTTTCAAACTTTATTTGTCAGTTGTAATATCTATTTGTAAATGAAAGTGATAGATAAATGCAAAAAATAACTTATTGTTCATATTCTTTTTCGATCAACCCTGTAAAGTTTACTTATGTGAGTAAAGCGTAGTAAAAATTCTGTGATTATAATATCAAACCTTTGAATGTAAGTTTCGCAAGTCAGCAAGTTCTTCAAATGACATAATAGTGGACTTTGAAGACATATTAGTTTGAAAGTTCAACGATATCACGGGCAATTCTTTATCAGCACTTTAGATTCCTGAGAAAGTACCAGTCGTAGGCTCATTTTAACCATGGTTGGTAAATAACCATGGTATTGTTTTTATTATTTAAATAGAAAGGTGTTTTGAAAATTGATAACTTACAGGAAATGGTCCGAATTCTGGAAAAGCAAACTATTAAATATTTGATATTGTTACAAACTTAATATCAATATCTATAAATATTGTAAATTATGATTTTACATATTATAATATAAAACAAATAACATAATCCACCTTTAGAACTATGCTGTATTGCAGAACCGCGTTTAGACAGAAATAAAGATGTGTCGCAAACTACAGTGAGTCACAGTGAAAGTGGTACAACATGATCGTATACAAAAAATAGCATTTTGAGGTTAAAAGATTGCATGAAAATGATTTATTAATATATTTCTGGAAGGTACAGATATGTTCAAATTATTGATTCACTCCAAAGAATCAAAGTTTCCTTGCCAATTTTAGTACCGAGTCCGCTAATGTGTTATTTCGTGTTATTTCTTACATGTTTACATTATAACTGGTGTTGATATCACTGCTGACTAGCAGATGACAGTAGTGAAAGGACGTTCTAGAGTTAGAGTAATATTACAGCTATTGTGTTATATTTGCCAAAGGTTTACGGTGTGACGTACTGTTGTTTACAGATGCTGAAAGTTAAGATAATTATGTTCATTATTATAGACTAGTTATAGTGGATTAGTTAAAAGTGACTATAACATGGTTCATTTGTGTATTTATCGGTTTATGAAGCCTTGTAATTTCGACATAATGCGATAGGTCAAAGACGTACTATATTTACTATTGTTTTAAATGTTCGCTTTTTATGTTGAAGAATTGTGATCAAATCGCTTTCCTACATACACACAAAAAGTTTCATTTTTCTTCACTTGAAGGTAAACGTAGATCTTCTAAAATGTATCTGAAGGAAAGTGTTAACGGTATAGTAAGTAGATCCTGAGTGATATATTGATTGTATACCAGCCTACAAGCATGAGTCAACTCAAACAGCAACTACAGGCTTTGATTCAGTTACCTTGAAAACAAATTTTGAAAGTTACTCCATTTCCATTGTAATATTACTTTCTACGGCAACTACCTTTATTATTTAATTTACCTTTCATTATCTGCACAGTCTCTGTAATTCTATAAACAACAGCAAAGTGGGCACAAAACGAAAATTCAATTATGGCATCTCGTTCAGCAACATGTTTGCTTGTGTTAATCACAAAGTACTGAAAAATAGGAAAGAAAATCCTCAAACAACCTGTGGTTCCACACATTCATTTTACATTCGGAAGATGACGTGATATCAAGACAGATTAATTAAACCCCATGAAAGGGATGAATATAGAGACAATGAAGCTCAATGAAAGACTAGTTCACCATCAAGGACGCAAACCTGATACATGCAACCGTAAAATCCACTTCTATAAATGGTAGAAAGTATTCCTCTCATTTTCTATTGTACTAAAGATTAAAAGAAAATTTCCTTTGACAGCTGCCTTGTGATTATATTCTATGACGGATGGACCGATTATCGTGATAAGCGAAAGTATTATTAATGAGAAAACTACAAAAAGAATCAAAGTTAAGTTTTTTTCTTCTAATAAGAAGTAGTCTTAACCTTCACTTGCAGACGAAACGTCTCTTCTATATATGCAGAGACGAATACCAATTCTATCATAACGAAACAGTTGAGTGGGCTTCCATTTTGAAAATACTTCTTTATTTTATCAAACCACGATTATATTGTGGTTGGTAATCCAGAAGGAAAGAGACCGTTGGGAACACCGAAACGTTGTTGGAAGCACAATGTTAGAAGAAAGATCTTCGAGAAGTTGATGTTCGTGATGAAAACTGGCTTGATGTTGCCCAGGATAGAATCATATAGAATCAGCTGTAGTTTTACTGTGACGATGAACTGGCGAGTTACGTAAGCCATATAGTTAGTACTTTATTTGAGGCGTATGCGCGAACAAAAGTCTATGTGCCATGTTAAAAGATAGCACATATACTTTTATTCGCACATACGCCTCATTTCTTCAAACCAAACGTAGTAAGTTTTGTAAGTTTAAATAATAATAATACAACTAAACTTGTCAATAGGGAAATGTGATTGATCCTAGATCTTTTTCCAGATCTCTTTATTCGATTCATATGCCACATACTGTTCACCAAAACCTACTAACGTCTCTACACAGTAATTTCAAATATTTTATTACAAAACACACTATATAATTTCAATATCGCGAGATGGAACATACTGAAAACATAAAATATGTACAAACAAAAGCTTTTCGCGTGTTCGAACACAGTTTTCC
Organism: Lepisma saccharinum; assembly: GCA_022664845.1. Lineage (NCBI taxonomy): Eukaryota > Metazoa > Arthropoda > Insecta > Zygentoma > Lepismatidae > Lepisma > Lepisma saccharinum. The sequence goes on along the minus strand of JAGDQP010005894.1, from coordinate 19,892 downwards.
TACATTTACATTTTCTCCAAATATTCATCAAACTCAACTGTTTCGTAGCCGATGATGTCATACACTTTTGAACAACTTTTTCGTGGCATACAATTATACCAGAAGATTGGAAGAGTTCGAGTAGACTGTATACTCAATTAAGTCTTCAACCTCTCAAAGGACTTCTCTAAAATGTTTTACATTTTGGCTGTCGCGATTCTTTGGGTTCATCATTGTGGTCCTTCTCTTCGGTTTCAACTTTCATAGTCAAACGACCAGCCGCAGTTTCAAAAGTGGAGTAAGTTCAACATGCTGATCACTTGAAATTTATTCATTCGCATTGTTTTCGTACTTATTTTGCTGACACTAAAGCATAATGGGCACACTACTTTTCCTTTGCTGAAAGAATATCACGACTTTCAGAAAAAACATGGATTTTCAGGACATCCAGCTTTCATGGAACACTTAGCTGTAGTATTTTCTTCCAGCAGAAATACAATACAATCGACGGCGACAAAAACAGAGACTGATTTGCTAGTCCCATGAATTCCAAAAGTAAAACTCACGCTTTGATCCATAAGTTCGCAACCGCTTGTGGTGCTTTCAGGAAACCAAGAAAAAGTAACATTGGACAGTTTTGCGTGAAGGTGACAATCGGTTGTCGAGAAATTACGATTTTCTTTCTTCATTTGTGCGTTATTCATGAGTCATTCTTCCATGGTAGTGCTCGTCATCCAAGAACTCTTGTAGCCTCGCCAGAGAACTAAAATATTCTTTCCGAATAGACTTTTAGAAGCACCGGGTTTTTGCAGATTTTCCCGTTAATAAAACTGACACCGAACAAAATCAATTAAAAGTCCTTTCGATGAAATTCTTTGAAATTTTCACCATCACCACCAATACTAGCTTAAGTTTTGAACCATCGTTCGAATCTTTTCGTTCATTAGGTCTTTGATAATATCTTATGGAAGTAACGCCCGTTCTTTCGCCAAACTGAACTTTAGCTGTAAAATAGTTTTGTGGGAATGGCGACGTGCTACAACGCGCCAACGTCGGTCCAGTATTTGTTTAATTTAATTTAAATCTGGAGATCTGGTAACAGCTGCAAAATTATCGCCCACAAAGAGAAATTATGACAAAAGGGACACGAGAACAAACGTTCATGAGAAAGGGTTACTTTTTACAGTAGCACTTACTGGTTTCAAAATATTCTTTGGAATATACAGGTGCGCACATCATACCATCTTAATGCATATCCATACGTAAACGCTAGGGTCATATTTATTCCTTGCAGTTGTCTTCTAGGTGCAATTAGGCCTTCATGTTCTTCCCTACCTCCGGTCATGTTAACTGATGTCAAGGATCATTTGAGAAACTAAATCTAATCTCTCAACACAGTAAATATTTTTATCCCATTGTTCTATTGTTTATGATGCTTATTTTTATTCAACATGTTTATTCAAAATGATTCATGTACGAAACTATCGCACTCCTCTGTAAATCGTATCAAGTCCTATTTAGTAAATCATGTAGATTTTACCTTCGAAATTTTTGGAAGGATAGGAACTATGAAGGAAAATTCGTTTTCCTAAAGGGAAATTTAGATAATTCTCGTTTTATTTTCAGATTGGCGTTTGACAATTTTTGGATGATCTAGCAGCAAACAAAGAGCTTTCAGACAGTGAAAGCTATACCTTTCCGTCTACAGTGTGTCCAGTTTGAATGCACTTCTCTCAAATCCTTTGTAACTGCTTTGTGAGCTGTAAGAAATGCTCACTACAGCCTTATGTATACATGTAAATACAGACATAAATTTCCCTCATCCTTTCACTGACTTTCTGTGAGAGTATTTTTAAAAAACTAGAATGTTTTTTTCAATATAAAACAAAGAAGAAAAAACACCTTCATTATTAAAGATACAAGGTCTCTGTACCTTTGGGTAATGTGCAGTTTATCATGGCTGAATCACGGTCTCAATAAAACCAATAGCTTTTGCTCAGCAATCTCATCATGACAAATCACTGTTTTCATTCCTACATCCTCCCTCGTTTCGTCATCCTCCCTCCTCCGGTTCCAACGATTCCTACTGCAGAGCTCCCCCCTTCCGATTTGCTTTATTTGTAACTGTTCCGATGCTCGCTAATGAGATCCCATTAGCTTTAATCCGTAGGGTCGTGTTAAGCATCAGGTCGAATTACTAACAAGCAGAATACTTTTTTTATTCTTGTCTTCTAATATAACTTTTAAAAACAGATTTACAACATTTTGCTTACAGAACAAATATGGGCTTTCACTTAATTAACGTCTCCATTATTAGTAACGAAAGATACTTAGAGAACATTTTCTAACTAAAATTTGTTTCTATTGTAATTTCCTTCAAGCATAAATTGATAGTCTTTATCTAACGAAAATTATGATAAGCTTTTGTATTATCCAAATTCTAAAACTGCCAGCAGGCAACAACAACAATAATAATATTTATTAATGTGTTATGAACAGATATACAAGTGTAGTATAAAACCAATATAGCATAGGTCAAAAGATAATGTTGTAAATTATATCGGGTTACAGAACATCAGGATAGAGTAATTACCATTTAGATTATAAAACACATTCTCCCAAGTATTTCATAATAAATATATACAAAATTGTCACCACCATTCTGGATATAGAAAAAAATTACAAGGGCTGGTACAAAAGCCCTGAAATCTGCTTGGTATAATTCTGAAGAAATATAAGTATTCAAAATTAATCACATCATAAATGTATAAACCAAGTTAGAGACAAGTCAATCAATAAAGTATTTTTTAAAAAAAATAGAAAATTATTTACTCAGTATTAGATGAAATATTATACGTTATCATCATTCTGTTTAACATAATATGTGATTTGTGAAGAATCCTAAAAAAAAAGTATGAGTTCTTAACCTATGTGAAGGAACTTGTATGTGACAATTTTCCACCAGATAACTACTTTGAATTTTGTTTTTTAATAAGTCATCGATAAATTGTGTATCTATTTTGTCTCCCAATCTCAAACTATTCGGACCAATATTCGTAGCTATACTTGTAGTACTCGAACTTAAATCTATAGCATAAAATTCTAAAAAAGAACTTTTGGACGCCTTCAAGTTTTTCTTTGACGGTAATAGTATTTGTATTCCAGATGACTATTGCATATTCAAACTTGCTTCTTACTAGGAGTTTATAAAGCATTACATAAGTAGATATAAGAGAGATTTTCGACCATTGGTTAAACAGATAGCTAATCAACTTTCCGTAGTTACAGCATGTAGATGAGTACTGAATGTTATGTTATAATCAAAATATACATCTAAATCCTTTACACTTTGAATTCTATTTAAGGTATTGCGCATCACATAGTATTGGCTGACCATGTAGTTAGTTTTTACGAGTAAACGTAATAAAATTAGTTTGGAGCTATTTCTTATAATTTTATTTTCTTTACAACATTTCTCTATACATTTTATATCTTTCTGTATTTCATGTATATCATTTTTGTTGGTAACGGTCCCAAGTAATTTTAAATCGTCGTCATATAGTAAATACACTGCATATTTCACCTGTGAACTTACATCATTCATAAATATATTAAATAGAAGCAGACCCAGAGGCGATCCCTGGGGTATGCCATTCCCTATCACTTGCTTTGCAGACAATGAATTATTTACCTTAACCCGGAAATGTCTATTTAATAGATAACTGGAAAACCATTTAATATATTTTGGTGATAATCCAACCAGTTTCAGTTTATGTAATAGGATTATGTAATGATTAACAGTATCAAAGGTTTTTGCCAGATCAAAATATATCACATCGCATTGTTTTCTCCTTGAGATATTTTCTTGTATAAAATTAGTAGCTTGACCAAGATTCGTGAGAGTGGATTTGCCAGTTAAAAAAAAAAACATGTTGGTTTTCGTCGATTATTTTCCTAGGATTAAACTGTAACTGTTCTGCAATAATCATTTCAAAAAAACTAGAAAAAAACATTCAATACAGAGACAGGTCTGCAGCTTTCTACAGTAATGCTTGAAAATTTCAACAACAGGATAAATCTACTCTATTAGACCACAGTGCACACAGCGCCCCTTTCAGATAGTTGCCTGTTGTGTGATGAGGGATCAGCAAATAGGATCTCATGATCAACGTTTTTCCTGATAGGCCTAGTTTTCGTATTCTTCTTCTGCTTCTCGTTCTACCTTACATGAATAGAAATAAAATTGGAACATCTTAAAATTAAAAAGAATATATAAACATAGAAAATCCAATTTCATTTTCTAGAAGTAGTTGAAATTCAAATGTTGGCCCTTAGAGTGAGATTTGAAGACATTATTCTTTTCGCGCTTGTATTGGATCAACGATATTGCACTTTGATCTTTATGCGAGAAAGGACCCAAAAGAAACCGAAACTTTTTAATAACATTTTGCGCGTTCATTTCTGACTGTTACAAATTGAATCTCCTTCGAAATACTTTCCATTTTATGCAATGCACCGGTCTAAACTTGTTTTCCACTTTTTTCTTCACCTTTTCCACGCCCACAAAACGCTTTTCGCTGAAAACTATTTTCATTTGGAGGAATAAAAAGAAGTCGTATGAATTAAGATCGGGTGAACGTGGCAAGTTCATGTGTCGAAGTTCATGACAAAAGCAGTGTCATGTCGATTTTGGTGATCATCCATGAGTACGTGAGGCACAACATTTGCTGCAATTCTTTTCATTTGCAATGCCTCCCTCAAAATACGTTGACAGTAACTCCAGAACATATCAATAAAATCAACAAGTCCGTCAATGGTTCTGCGACAGTCTTCCAAGATTAGTTCACGAATTTGTTTTCATCCGTTCGAGTTCGAGTGTCGCCCTCAGCGAGGTTGATCTGCAAGTAACAATTCACCATTATTGAAGTGCAAAAACCACTTGTAAACTTGTGATTTCCCAAAAGCAGCTTCCTTTTAGCTATTTCATGCATTACAACTGTTTTCGCTGCAGTTTTATCTAACAGAAAACAGCATTTCAAAGCCGCACGTTGTTCAACGACCAAAAAAAAACGGACGAACAAGCAAGAGACACTGAACAGAAGAAAAAAAAATACATAGCACCACAATTTCATTCGACAACGCCGATCGGCAGATTGATGTCGAAGAGTCCCTGCAAGAGGCTTCTAGGGTCGGAAGTATGTATAGTACTAAAACAGACCTGCCCACCGGAGAACGATTCTAGTTTCTTTTGGGTTTCCCCTCGCATTCTTTCGCTTGACAATCTTTTTTTTTATTGTTTAAAGAACTTCCTGATCACCCCAAGCCTATTAGCTACTTGAATTTGGTTAATTTTCTTACAGATACGACTACTATTTACGATTTCGTTACACATGATTCAGAATTCTTAGTTAAAAAGAAGTGAACTCAATGAATTCGAAGTTTATTAAAATATACAATAATCTTCACTCTTCAACTTCATTTTCAGTAGAAATTAAAGTCAAATCCATGATTGGTGGTAGCTTGGTGGTTTGTATGGGTAAATAAAATGAGATTATAGAATCTTCCTCTTGCTGCTAAGTTCTATACACGACATGCAAATACTGATAATAGAAGTAACTTAACTTTAAAAGGGCAAAGAGTAAATATTTTCTATAACTTTTTCTACACTACACCTTTTAATTTGCTGATCGTTTTTATTTTTTATTTTTTTTTTCTGTGGTAAATAATATTTAAATTTCTTTACTAAAATATTCACTATATCGTAATGATTTATATTCGTAATGAGGAAACATAAACTTTACAAATATAAGAAGTTTTACTAGTTGAAAAATGAAGAAAACTCCGACCTCGATAAAACAAAAGATCAAAGCTACTATAGGGAGAAATTAAAGAATTCAAATCATCAAATATCTCAAGAAATATGTAACTTTCATGTTTTTTTTCTGTTTTCTTCATTTCGTTTCGGATGTTGATGTCAGATCAAACTACTAGCTCAATTACGGTAGTCAGCGGCCGTTGTATACGACTTTCTTGATCACCTGAGAAAATTAAACAAACTGAAAATATTTTCACTGTCAAGAGATCACATTTGACAAGTAATTTCAAAGATTCAAAGAAAACCTGTCGTCGGTCGAGTTTACAGACATTCTTCTGAAACCTGCTTCCAGCAATGGAAATGACAACACGTCCGAACTGTTCACTCTATCGTCTGCTTTATGACAAAATTTGCTCAACTTGGTCTCTGTACCTCTTAAATTACCTCATACGGAGCAGAAGTTAGTACTGTCGTTGCTGCCAGGTGTCGCAGTCATCAATGTCATGTGAGATAGAGTCTTGGAGTCGTTTCAGGATATATAAGAGGCGGACATCCTATACACTGAATACGACACACACACACAAACACGCACGCACACAGACAGAAAGAGAATCTATGTGTGTGTAAGAGAGAGAGAGAGAGAGAGAGAAAGCGAGACTGGTATATGAATAGCTAGTAATCACCCAAATGGCTTTCATAACATGTAAGTACAAGCAGATGTGAGGAAAGTGACTACTTTATGAATTTCGGAACTTCGACACAGTGAGTTGTTTAATATGTATAGGCAGATAAATTCAGGTAGACAGCTCAATAGGAGGTCGTTTTCCTCGGACGAAGACTTTAACTACTGTTCAAGAGAACTCAACAACTATTTCACATACAATAAGATCTACAGTAATATATACATATCTATGTTTGGTTTCCATATCTTTTGTCACTAGTATTCTTGTTGTCATTAACTAAATGATCTAGGTTCGGTATACTATAGGAAAATATACAGAAAATGTTCTTCCCTTTGGCTTGAAGTACAAACATATTTAAGTGTCCAATGCTTTGATAGACCATCCGTAACGTGATCTACTGAAAACAATAAAAGCCACAAACAATTGATATTGCAGCTTCAATGAACAGTATATCAAATATGGTTTTCACGTAACCAAACAACTGTAAACAAAGGCCATATTTGTTGGTTATGATAAAATTTTCAGCTCTAAGAAATTATGAACTTTCTCTCTCATCTGCTGAAAGAGGAAGTTTGGTTTCTATATTTATTTTACAACGTGTTGAATCTCTTCTCCTAGATTTTATTATAGCCCACTCATTAAATTCAAGCTTACGTAAATACAAGCTTTTATTTCTTTCCAGGTGTAATTGGTGTTCGTATATATTTGTTTCTTTCGTAACTCGTGCATTACTATTCATATCAGTAGTACTTCGCTTATATATGTAAAAGAGATGCAATGGTATATGTCTCTTCATTATAAATTCTACAACTTAACATGACCAATCAAAACACCACTTTGGAGCTCAATTTTGATCTAATGCAAAGGATAGACCTAATGCAAAGGATAGATACTTACTTTGCAAGTAAGTTTTATGAGTCAATTCTGAACAGTTTTAAAATATTAAACCATAATGGTGTCCATTCATTCAACAGTATAATTTAACAAACAACTATAGTTCTATTTTTCCAAGACATCCTCTCAATATACCTATCTGAATGTCTTGAATATTCACAATAGATTTATACCTTCTTTCAGCGATTATTTATGAATTAGTATTTAAAGGAGAGACGATGTAAATTTCTGGGAAAGAATGAACCATTACCAGCGAAAGTAGTGTTGCTAAAGTGAGTGGAGCGAGTTTGTTTCCTTGAATAAATAGATTGTACTGTAATAAAAGGAAGTAATGTCGTCTTGTTTTCCCAAAACCTGCCTTCATTCATATATTTGGCCCACTTTTTCACCTGTTCAATCTTTAACAGTAGCATAAGACCTAATGAGGTTAGTATTTGTACCACTTTTAAGTTGATTCCATTTCTACTGCAATAATTAGTACTTTATTTATATTTGAAAGTAACAGTGTACTCCGACTATCAACTGAAAAATTCCGATGTTACTATCCCACACCCCTAAATTCAATCACTGTTGAGTCTCGTAAATATATTCGGTTAAACCACGTTTCTCGACACACCGAGTGAAAGCACTCAGCGACTTGGGAATACCTGATGATATGTCTGAAGCCAGTCATTCAAACTTAAGTTTTCTATCATTTACCTGATTTAGGCCTATACTAAGCGATTGCTAAGATAGCATCTTGCATTCAGTCATTGATTTTCTCATACTGTCGGTTCTTCTTTTCAATTACGGAAATACTTGCACAGACACATAACACTGCTTCATTTTGTTGCTTGAGGAACGTAGGCGGAATTTCCTTCCCTACGGTAAGTAAAATACCTGTATCTAAACATATTGATTCGTTTAATTAAAACGGGTTATAATGTCAATGCATAGAGTAAATTTAGAGTATTTAGTATTTAGATTAGCTACATTCTAAATACTGTATCTTTAACGGAAACAAATAGTGAAAAGTGAAGTCTAATTTACTTTATATGTAAGAACTTGAGTTGACATGAAATATGGCATACAGCAAACGAATATGAAACGATTCTCGTCTGCTTGAAATTCTTCATTATTTGAGGAAACAAAATGTACAACAAACTAAAGTATTTGCGCAAATTCTTCTTATCCCTTCAATACTAATTCAATATTCAATATTTCCCTTCGCGAAACTACCCTAAGCAAACCGACAGACTGATGTTACAACAATCTGATATAGTGTAATGACAATCCTACGTTAGTAGTGGATAACTTAATTTGTGATCGATCAAAATTCCATAAATACTGTTACGATAAATATAAAATGATGTAATTTCATGTATTCTACAGTGATGCTAAGAAATTCCTACCTTTTGGTGTAAATGGTTTTTGGTAAGTATTTTCAGCATGTAAAATATAACATTGATATAACAGCTTGAATCTTATTGACAACAGATCTTATGTAAATTGTTAACTATAGACAAATGTCCCTTAAAAATGATATAATCATGGAAAAAATAATTGTATAAGTTTAAAAGTAACAGGATCAGTTTCACTGAAGCAACAGGCAACTACAGGAGTCCTTTATTCTGACGTGTCCTAGTTGCATTGTCAATCAATTTCTCGGTTTTTCACATGAAGAGCACTGATTCGAGACACACACATTGGAATAAATATGTCAATGGAAACTGATTAATTATTCTGTATTTTGTGTTGAAAGAGTTTTCATCTTCTTTGTCCGCGATTCTGTCACCTATTGTAATGATGCAACCGTGACTCCATGGTCCAGGAAACTGCCAGAATTATATTTGTAATAGATGCCCTGGCCGCTACAATTTCCTTTCCTATCTTCGAAAGAGTGCTCGCCGAGGTACGTCATTCTCTAATATATGAAGATT
>JAGDQP010005893.1:0-75424 GCA_022664845.1 Lepisma saccharinum | reverse complement strand
AACGGTCTCTTTCCCTCCGGATTATCAACCACGATGGAATATAATTTTCGTTTCCCCTTCCGAGCTACATGTCCTGCCCACCGTAGTCGTCGCCATTTCATTATTCTTACATCATGTGAGTCGTAAAATCCGTGATGCAGTCTCCTCCATTCCCCAGTCATATCATCCCATTTCGGTCCGTATATCTTTCTCAACACCTTATTTTCAAACACTCGTAATTTATGTTCATCTGCTAGGGTCCTACTCCAACTTTCGCAACCGTTCTGTATATTTTCAATTTCAACTTTCTTGATATTAATCGCGTCGTTAGGAGTTTCTGGACAGGGTCGGCGAAAGGGGAAAATATCACCCGAGCAAATAACTCATATGGCGCCCCCAATGACATCATTAGTATTACTGAATTTTCATTTGGTATGCTACTTTACAGAAATTGCTTTTGAAGGAGAGCTTCATGCACTCCATAAATTTAAAGCCAAAGAATCAATTACGAAACTGAGTAAGAATATGAGTTTTGTGAGTTAAATGTTTAGGAAAAGTTCTGCTTAACGATATACGAAACGCATAATTATATGCGTATGAACATGCAGGTTATTCTGCATCATTTATTAAAAACTTACAGAATGGTTCAACAACCAATGATTCATATTATAATATTGTGTAACATGGATTTACAAGATGGATCATGTGACAGAACATTTGTTTACAAATCGTTACATAGCCAAACAATCTTGTTAACTCCAAAAAAGAACATTAGCTATAATATCTGAACAGAAAAAGATACCAATAATACAACAAGTAATACAGTTTTAATACAAATTGCCCTGTGTCTTATTATTTACAGTATTAGATAAAATTAACTTTTCGTGCCTTTTTCTCTGCAAAGATCCTATCCGAATCAAGTTCACGCAGAACATCACACTCAGTTGACATCATGAAAAGATATACAAGGCGCTCCTGCGTCATTGTTGATTGTAGGTAGTTCTTTATAAGTTTCAGTTCGGAGAAACTTCTTTCTGCCGAAGCAACGCTCACAGGTATAGTTAACAAGATGCTTAGGGCAATAGTCACATTTGGAAACAGCCCAATAAGCGAGTTCTTACAAATATATGTAAGTACTTGCAGCGGTTTACTCCCACTGTGAGAATTGAGAAATGAAGGTAAAAGTAAGAGCTCTTGATATAACTGAAGACCATCAATATCACAGTGATCTTTATCTAGTTGTAGGTCCTTACAACACTTCAGTAAATACTCTTTGTCCGTTATTGTATGAATGTCATACAAAAAAACAAAAAATATTTCGCTGTGTTGCTTCAGTTGTTGAAATCTTGCATCCAAGGAACAAATAATCGTGTCTAATATGCAAAAAACAAGTTACATTTAAACGCACTATATGGATCATTAATTGGGTCGTCTTCAGATTCATACAGAAATTGTCGTTTGACTTTTCTAGGTCGGAGTTTTAATTCATTCTGGAATTCCGGTTGAATGTCAAGGTCTTCCGCAATTATTTTGGCATCAACCAAAATATTCTGGAACCCTTTATCACTTCGCATGTTCATGTTGCTTTCTTAAGTGGATCAACAACCTGCTTGAATGTCCACTGATACTTGTTGGAAAATATGGCTAACTATATTAACGCAAGAAAGAACTTCATACCAAAACACCATAGCACAAACAAACTTAAAATTCAAGAGCTTACTACTACTAGTCAACGAACAAGCCTTGTTTCTGCCCAGAACGTCAATCTCTTTGAGTCCTTTGATGCTTCGAAAAAAGCATCGTAGATTTTCCCTAACTGGTAACGAAATTATTTGACAGCATCAGTACAACTCTCCCACTTGGTATCACTAAGAGGTTTTAAAGTGAAATTGGATATGTGCTTCTGCAGGAGAGACCAACGATATGTGGAAGTAGAAAAATAAATGTATACTTCTTGAATTTAGCAAAAAAAACTTTACAACTTCGCTACAGGAAATGTTTGGTGATTGGTCAACAACGAGAGTGGAAAGGGATGAGAGCTCTGTAGCTCGCAAATTTAACGGGGCTTCAGATGAACTTGTGGCCCTATAGAGAGAGACACAGCTTTGTCGCAAGGGGTGAAATTGTCGGCGGCTGTACATGTCAGAGCGTGTTATTGTTGTTCAAAACTTCCAACTCTCAGCAATAGTCTTTATATAGCTTTATTGTCAACGGAAAATAAAAAAGGCAAATAAGGTGAAGACCTCGTTTTTGCTTGTTACGTATGCTCCCAAATATTTACATTTTACTTTCTCTAAGTTCTCATTTTTATTGCTGTGTATCTATTTCCTTCGTTCCCTGTGTTTCGGCTTGTTATGTATTTTGTTTTGTATATGTTTACCTGTAGGCTTATTCATCGCAAACTTCTACTAAGAAATTGGTTAAGAAAATTACCGAGATTCGAAATGGCGGCTATGAATAACATCCTCCAACAGTTAGCGCCTTCCATCCAGTACTCATTACTGTGTATTTAGCTTTAATTTTTTCCAGCAATTTAAGGACATAAGGATATTTTCATACTTTTTATCACTTTCCACAGTTAACTTCTATATCATCGATATTTCCCAAAGCAATTGCTCTCGAGTATCCAAAATTTGCATACGCACATGCTTCGAGTCTTAACTGCTCCATCAATATGTTTGCTTGTCAGATATAGACGAAAACTCTGCATCTCAGTAAGAAAACGATGGATTAAGATAAAATTTTAAATTAGCAACTGTTACATACATCTAACGTACATTCTGCTTACAAAATGTAAGTTCAGTCTTCTATCTGAAATTATTCTACGTTTTTTGTTACTAGCATACATTGTCAAATTAGGTTGATAAGAATAATTTTCATTCACAGTATCTTTTTTTTTTTTTTTTAAAGACCTAAGTCTATTATGATATAGAATGAGAAAGATTAAAAAGAAAATGCAGTTACGTTGCTGCTTATTGTCTTAGCAGTAGGCATTTTTTGAAAAAAATGACGAGACTTACATAGTGATTGATTTGGGAGGTTAATTTTGGAAAGGACTACAACTCAAACAAGGGAACCGTATCAGGTGGAATACAAATCTGGTAGAATGTATTTTGCTAAAACCGAAGGAATTTTTCTCTCGCCGTAAAGTACGGATTATGATTTTAATCTTGCAGTGACATTATACCTTAAGTTACTGCTAGATATTCAGCTACCCTCGTAAAAACCTCAAGTAACAATTTAATGATTTTCATGTTTGAAGGATCGTAATTAAATAAATAAATATTGTTTGTTCTCTGTGTCACCACAGACAAAATAATAATAAGTTTACGGTATCACACTGAGCGTGAGTTAGAATCAGTTCCCGTGCAACACTACAATATGGGAGTCCATAAGTTGACAGAAGACATCTGGAAAATATGTGCATGTCCAAATTAAACTTGTACTAATTTTGGTGCAAAGTCAATGCAAATGAAGTATGTATAGATATCGAACTCGTACTTAGGCGGTTGAAACTCCCGATTTCAGTTATAGCGGTCCTGAGTTCCATCTAGTGGCTGATAAGAAGTGGGGAGCTACTTGAAAGAAAAAGTAGCGGACTCTGTTCTTAAAGGTCAGATAAAAGAGGTGGTGAAGAGGGCCCCTTTCCCTTTCGTTAACCCTCTTTCAATGACAGTTGCCTGGTAGGCCAAAAGACTTATCGAATTTGAGTTTTATTTATGGCTTTTTAGGAAACTTTTGACAGAGGCTGAATGGATGATGATGGGAGGAAACGGGAGCACTCTGTGTTTGCCCAACAGAAAGCCCATGTTGCGAGAGCAGGGATCGAATTGTCTACCCCAGGCACCAGAGGTAAGCACTCTACCACTGAGCTACCGCGGCCTTAAAATCTTTATCGAGTCCAGATTGATTTTTAGGGGGGAATATGTAAAGATAATTGAAGTTGTTTTGTTTGGTTTCCGAAGGTGGTAGTTTTCTTAATAGCTTTTCCTTTCCATCAGGCCTTAGGATTAGCAAACAAACGTTTTACCTCAAAGTGATTCCCTATATTTAGTATGCTAGAGTCCTCAGTCCGGTGCAAATAATGTTTCCATTTGTTCGTCAAATATCAGAGGTTAAAATAATCCTCTGTTCTGAAAGAAAACATGTGTTTTATTTTTCGTAGTATGAGTACTCGATCGCTCTCGTTGCGAACAGTGAGAAGATCAATAAGAATTTTTTCATCTTGCAGAAAACCAAAATACCTGGAATTCATTCTAGATTAGAATAGCTTGAAATACAGATTGACCGTAAGTGAGGTTATATTGGGTACCGCTATCGTACAAACCAAATTAGGTCGAGTGAATGAACTCTATGATTTTATTTTATGTTATGTTTCATCTTGTGCGCATTTTAGAACTTAAATTTATTCAAATAGTTTCCTACAGAGCAAGGTGAGCTCAAATTTAAAATCGGAATATTACCAAATAATAATAATAATAATAAATCACGATTTAATGTACAAGAGTTGGCAGTAAAATGTTCATTGTTTCCTATAATGTGGATGTTTTACCTACTTTCATTCTACTTGTACTGTATCAGTTACTTTAGAATTATCTCAAAGCTTCGTTGTTATGCGTGCCTTCACAATGAGGGATGTCGTTCCACGGCAAACGTATTTTTGAAAAAGGAAAGCAGCTGCCAGGGTAATTATTCTTAGTACCATCATCGTGACATTCATCTAGTGGTTCTGATGGAACTTTGTAGAACACGTGTCAGGATGACTGATGCGATTAGGGTTCGAATCTGCACCGCCTTCATAGTTATCCGGTTTGCCACTAGACCACGGGAACTTAATTTTTCATAACTTTCAATTTTATATGTAAACGCATTGTTTATTTAGCCTTCTTGGCAGTCCTGACAAAAAACTTTCCTACGTTTCTAATTATCCCACAAGCGAAAACTACAGTTCAATTTTCGGAAAAATGTATTTTCCCTTATCGTATAACAAAGTATGTTACTTCATGGTTTGGCGTTTAAAAAAAGTGTTATTTGCTTCAGTTCGTCGCTAGCATAACCAAAAGATGTATCTCAAAATATCACCTGTGCGAAGATTACAGTTGACTAATGACTAGTCCCCAGCAGTTCTTGAAGGTCTCTAAGGATCAGTGTTGTAAACTAATTTTATTAATGGGAGTTAAGCTAGTACTTTTGGTTGTTGTATTTAGAGCTGAAATCGGGTCACTTTCGCTGACCCGAACATAGGTGACCCAGACAGAAACTTGACCCTGTTGACTCGGGTCTGGGAACTATAATGAACTGTGGAATTTTCAATGTCGTATTTATCGTGCTCTGGGCGTAACACCTCCAGTCCTGGTCATCCCTGAAAGAAACACTGTTCAAACGCAAATAAGTAATTAAAAAACCTGCTTGGTCCTCCGGATCACCGGGTTGAAATCGAGTCGCCGGGTGACATGTATAAAAGTGAAATCCCAGGGCACCACCCAGATCCTTAATTTGCAGATAACTTACCAAAGGTTTGATGATTTTGGTGCTGAAAAATAATTCTCTTACTGGTTTGTTAAATTCTTTTTTACCCAAGTTTATATCGTACTTGGATACTGCTGGATCCATAGTTTACGGAAAATCCACCTTTTCTCTCTCTGCCCAGGAATTCATTTGGGAAATTTGCTGATCAGTGAGGGAAAATTGCCTATTTATATAAATCAACCCTTCCAGAAGTTCCTGGAGGAAGCAAAGTCAATTATTATAGAGAAAATGATACACAGGGTTCGATCACTTGACTTTATTGTTGGGAACATCCTGAAGAACAAAAATACCTCAATTAGACTCTGGCCTTAGCCCGAGGAAAACTCGCTTTACAGTGGCTTACACGACATTTTCAAAAGTTGTAATAG
Source organism: Lepisma saccharinum (assembly GCA_022664845.1). Taxonomy (NCBI): domain Eukaryota; kingdom Metazoa; phylum Arthropoda; class Insecta; order Zygentoma; family Lepismatidae; genus Lepisma; species Lepisma saccharinum. The sequence continues at coordinate 69,548 of JAGDQP010005893.1, read as the reverse complement.
GACACAATTCGCCGTACAAATTAGTTGCAAACATTGGTTTTATACAGTAAACGATAATGAGAATTACATATAATTGTTACTGTAATTCTTTATTATATTTATACTAATTAATTTTTAATAATAAACAACAAGTAATAAACCTACATTTGTATATTCTTGTGAAAAAAAAAAGCTTACAAACACTATTTTCTGTATTTCTTAATCTGAATATTTGTATCAAATTTCTTGGATCAATGTTTATATTTCGCCTGAATTGAAAGTAATTAGTATATAACATATTTCCAACTAAAAATCATATACAATTCAAAGAAATCACACTGACTCTCAAGCGTACGTGTATGGCCATTCTTGGTGTGCGGGCGATCACAAGTGAAATTATTTAAGATCAAAATAGTTTATTTATGTTATAAAGTAAAACATGCTCAAAGAGGAACTTGTATAAAACGGAAAGTTATCTAAAGTGGAGATCCTGGCCCATCTGTTTGTTATATTCGTAGAATTCAAAGCGGAAGTTGTTCAACGCGGGTACGGAATACAAGAGTGATAAGTAATAGCTTTTAAATCCTCCATAAAAATGAATTTCATTGTGATAAAGGCCATGATAAAATTATTTCATTTATCGCAACTACGTGCTTTATCTTTCTTGTCTATCCTTGGCCCGTAGTGAGCTATGAATAAGCGTCTGTATTCTCATATCTTTCTTAGTCCTCTATCTTTATATGTTACACAAGTTTAATCCATCTACGGATATGGTGTGTCATTTAAGTGAGCCTTTGTGGATAAAGCAGCAGCAGGCTCAACGGATTTCCCTTTGAAAACATCGATGTTCTCAGTGTCATTAACTTGTGTATACTTGACATAATATCCATATTACCTTCCGTTTCTTCAAATAATTCAAATACACACAACGGGGAACAAACAGAGGACTTTGAAATCCATACCGCAAAACCGATCGAGATCGAAATGTCGGTAAAGAAATTGAAAAAATTCAAATCACCAGGAATAGACAATATTCCAGCTGAATTAATTAAAGTGGGAGGAACGGCACTAATCAAGGAACTACATAAATTGATAAGTGCTATGTGGAGAAATGAGGAGCTTCCACTGGAAAACCTCAATAATAGTTTCGACTTAAAAGAAGAAAAAAAAGCGATAAATCGGACTGTAATAATTACCGCGGAATCTCGTTACTTCCAACCTGTTACAAAGTATTAAATACTATTCTGTTAACACACCTAAGTGTGTACGTAGATGAAATAATTGGAGATCACCAATGTGGTTTTAGAAGAAATAGATCCACGTTGGATCTTCGCCTTGCAACAAATTTTTTAGAAGAAATTGGAATACAATGGTACGGTTCAGTAGCTGTTCATTGATAAGAAATCATATGATTCTATCAAAAGGGAAAAGTTATACAGTACCGTGATACGATTTGGAATTCCGATAAAACTGGTTCAACTTGTGAAGATGTGGCTCAGCGACCCCATAAGCAGAGTACGGATAGGTAATAATATGTCCGATACTTTCCAAGATTCGCAACGGATTGAAACAAGGTGATGCCTTGTCCCCACTACTATTTAACTTTGCGTTAGAATATGCGATTTTAAAAATTAAAGGGGACAAAAAGGGATTATCATTGTATGGTTTGAATCAACTGTTCGTATACGCGGATGATGTAGATTTAATAGGAGACGAAATAGATGCACTACAAAGCAACACCGATGTCTTAGTAGAAGCGTCCGATGAGATAGGTCTACAGGTAAACATAGATAAAACAAAATACATAACAAGCCGAAACAGGGAATGAAGGAAATAAAAACATAAGAATTGGGGATGAGATCATAGAGAAAGTAAAAGCAAAAATGATGTAACTGAAGCAATTAAAAAGTCGCTTAGTATCGGGCAACGCATGTTTCTATTCAATCCAAAAACTTCTAACATCGCGATTAATATCAAGAAAGTTGAAACTGAAAATATACAGAACGGTTATTCTACCGGTAATATTTTACGGTTGCGAAAGTTGGAGTACGTACGTATAAATTACGTGTGTTTGAAAATAAGGTCGAAATACGAAATAGTTTGCTGTTCGTGGGTATCATTAGCTTCGGACGAACACTAAGGGGGCTCCTAAGTGAATTCCAGCTTCTCGTATTAGTAAGGTGACAATTGTTTCCAACTTGTGTAAAATGAAACCTGTGAAAACCGGAAAATTGGCTCCGGTCATTTACTATTGTGCTTTGAGTAGGAATTGATATTATTTATTTTTACTTTTGTCTAATTATTATTAAGGTTCCATTAAAAGATATAATCATTTTATTTTTTGGTATGTTCAATCATTAAGTAAACTTTTTTTTTGTGAATATTAACCTTATATTCGTAAGCGTGTTAAAATGTGTGTTTTGTAATAGTGAACAGGGTGTACGCCATTACCCAACCATGGAAAACAGTCGCGAGCAGTGCAGACCTTTTTTAAATTTCAATTTTGTGGCGGGGATAGGGGGCTTGTTTTAGGGGTGTTCGAAGTGCGAAGTCAGTTCCGGAATTATTGTTTCCATTTAGTGAGCACATTATAGAGTGTAGTTTAAAGTTTATTTCAGCTATCTTGATTTATGGAATTTGAAAAGTTAGTATCTGTGCAGTTCTGTTAGAAGGGTTAAGTGGCAAGTCATTCATTACCTTTTCCGTATATATTATTCTCGAAATGAATGAGGAGTTACTTGGGAAACCAGAAAAGTCAGGGAATTCTATCTGGCCAAATTAGTGGGAACCAGAAGCTCGTGTTTCCACAAATGCACATCCGTGGGTAGCGTGATGGCTCTGGCTTGATACCATAGTTGAACGAAGTGCCCAGATTTTTTGATTCGTTCTATGTAGTAGCTACGGAATCGCTTGAAACACGTGGTGGATTGTTACGGTATTCGTGAGGTAGTTTAATGCAAGTTCTGTGGATACGGACTAGAGTGACGAGAAAGTACCACTTTAGTAACATCACATTGTGGTCAGTGTACCTGCGCAGTGTTCGATTTGCTAGTGGGAATGCCGGGGATTTTCCCTGGTGCGTGAGTATTCCAACCCTGGTTGTTGATTCCGTTGTCACCCCAACCTGGGATAAAATCTTTGTATTTCTACCCGAACAGGTATTATATTGAAACTTACCATGAACCACTAATCTTAGGATCCCCCCTTCGTAATTTATAACAAATCGAACACTGATTTGCGCTCTGCTTAGGATTCAGACTCGATCGTAGTTCGGCCTTCCGCTGATAGTACGTCGCATCCTTATAACCCAGGTGCTAAATTTAAGAACTATTCCAGTACGTATTAATGTCCATCCTTTAATAGTTCAATAGGACAATGTCTAAAAATGTTACAGCTAATGGAAGTTAAGAGTTGACTGTCCCGCTTAACGTAACCGAAAATAAACTGGAAGAAAACTGTATAGCCAAGGAAGTATTTAAATGTGTTAGGACAGTGAATGTTCGCATTCATCTTCGAGTTGGGAAGATGTGGCACGATTTCTTACTTCCTGTAGCTGCCCCACACAATAGGAGTTTCCCCCCTCTGTTCGTGAAGGTGAGGAGGGCCAGGTGCTCTTCTAGTCGTAAAGGAGGGATGATGGTGTCAGAGCAGGGTAAACCTACCTGCGAGGTGTGTTGTTCGTGAGCAGGTATTTCTTGAAGTGTTGCCACATCACAAAAGCTGAAGTAAAATCATGAATGTTATTAGAGACGTTAAGAAAATATTGAAGAAAAGATAATACATTGAATATGAATATGATTTGATTCTTATGGAAATACTTTAACTCCCTACCTATCGAGAAGAAAATTATATCTTCTGGATGAGTTTATTTAGGTTTCTGTTACTGTTCTGTACCTGTATGTAAGAATCCAGAGATACATCTGATAAACAAAGAGTATTGTATTACTACAGAATTGTTTAAAAAGACACTTTGATCCCGAACGAGGCAAATTTGATTTCTTAAGTCTGTCAGAATTGATTATATTATTTGGTCTAAACAGGTAACTTATCACCAAATCCTCGGCGAGCACACTTCCAGGACGTTTATGTTGTGCGTTTTTTTAATAGTATAGTAACCAGTAACTAAGAGTTCGACCAAGTTGTACGTAATAAGAATTTGAATAACCCCCTGGAAGGATAATTTGCATTATAATGTAACCTTATAGCTTTGAAAAGATACAGTTAGCGCAAAAAGTATTGATACACTTAAAAAAATTGACAAAAATTACAGCTTGGGTGGTAATTAAATATATTAAACAAAACAAAAAACTGTTCATCTTTCGATTTGATTCAAAAAAATTAAACAACAACAAGAATGTCATATTTTGGAAAAATAAAATAATAAAAATTGAATTTTAAAGACAAACAACCAAAATATACAAGAATAAAAAGTATTGATACAGTCCAAATTATCAGTATTTGTGTCCTATGTTCTGTGGTTTAATTGGGGCTTTAATACTTTGTAGGGTATTCTTTGCATTTTTGGATGGCCTGAAGTCGATGAGGCGTTGACTGCACCAATTTGGAAGTCAACGATGTCAGAATATTGCCCCATTCTTCTATTAACGCACTTTTCCAGTCTTGTTTGTTTGAAATCTGTGCTGCACGCACTCTTCTTTCTAGATATGCCCAAAAATTGTTCAATTGGGTTGATGTCTGGAGACTGTGGAGGAGTTTCCATGTATTTTGCTGTGTTGTAAAAAATCCATAATCGTGTATTATGAGCTCTATGTTTTGGATTATTATCATGCATAAATACAAAATTATCTGTAAACCCCATTTTTTCTGTTGACGTATGGAAATTAAACTTTGGTATGTTAATATATGCCTTATGGTTCATTCCCTAATCAATAGAATGCAGATTCCCCACCTCAGAAGCACTGATACAACCCCAAACTAACACAGAACCACCATCATGCTTTACAGTGAATTGGAGATTTCAGTGAATTGGAGCCTTTCCAGCTCGGTATTATTTTGCTTCCACACCTTTTCCCTCCCATCTGAACCAAAAATGTCCATTTTCATTTCGTCCGTAAAACGAAAGTGATTCCACAATGCTAGCTCGCGTTTATATCCTGGTTAGCAAACTGTAGTCTTTTCTTCTTACGCGTTTCGCTTAGAAAATATTTTCTACGGGCTGTTCTTCCGTGTAACTCGTTACCCCGAAGATAATTTCGCGCAGTGCTAGTACAGATATCAATATTTCCCTCTTGTATAAGCGCAACTGCTAATTTTGGTGCACTCATTTTAGGATTACCCTTTACTTTTCTAAGCAATGTTCTTTCAGTGTATTTGTTTAGTTTCCTGGGACGCCCAGATCTGTGGCTATTCTTCAATGATTTTCTTTCATCAAACCTACATATTATATGTTGAATTGTTGGCTTTGGTCTTCCAACTAGTTTAGATGTCTGAGTTAACGATTTACACTGAATGTGTAAGCCAATAATTGCCTTTCATTCTGCTTCTGTGGTGTCTTTGCCTTTTCGCCCCATTTTACGAGTTTTCCACACTACTATTTTAGCTACCGTACAGCACGTCGTAAACACACAAACGCAAGGCAACCCAGACTGAAAACTGAATAGGACGAGCAACCCCCTCCCCTCCAGTTGAACCCAAAGTTGACGAAATATATTAGTGTATCAATACTTTTTGCTCGTTCATTTTCTGTATTTTTAAAAATTTTATTTGACAGCAGCCTTTCGTACAATATTTTGCCTTTCATCTTCTGAAGAATATTGCCTAACAAGTGTGAGAATAAATTACTTTCTTAACTTTCATAACAAAGTTCCATGTACTAGGGATTACGCAGTTTTTTAATAATTTTGTTAGGTGTATCAATACTTTTTGCTCTAACTGTATGTTCTTAAGGAGATCATCCTCACTTCCTTTCTCAGTTTTCACCCAGACTGACATGAGAAATTAGTAAATCATCATCCAATCGTCATCCAGCCACATTGTAGTATATAGTTATGTAAATAACGGTCAAAATTTGCAGTTCCTTTTGAAAAAAACAACAACATAATATTTAACATAAATTTTCATAGCGAGAAAATCGGACGTTCCTGCTCCTGAAGTATCCCCTTGTCAAGATATTGAGGTACTTATAATCAAACTGTTGATGGGAATTAGATTTTAGCCAATAGGAATAGCCTTCTGATGGGATAACTTGCAAACTAACTTATTCCGAGAGTAAGAAATTGAGGTAGCTTTTTGAATTAAATACGGAGCGGCCATGGCTCACCATCAGTAGTAGAACGTTGGCTTAGCATTCGGGAGGTCCTGAGATTGATCCCAGCGGCCGACTATTCTGACTGAAGTTTTTCTAGGGCTTTTCCTGCCATACCAGGCAAGTGCTGGGATGGTATCTACAAAATAGGCCTTGGCCGTCTACCTTCCAACTTCCTCTCCCCACCCTATCCTGGCCTGAGCATCAGATGCCTAAAGGTCTTAAAATAAATTCAATCCATTGGCCTTTAGGTATCTAGATATTGGGTTAAAGGATGTTGTAAGGTAGTCGTTCAATACCTAGTTTTGTAAGTACCATCCCGTCATTGGCCTGGTGTGACTGAGAAAAACCTCAGTCAGGATAGGCGACCGCTGGGATCGTTCCCAGAACCTTTCGATGTCTACAACAACACTCTACCAACTGAGGTACGGCCGCTTGGCGACACTTTACTAGGACATCGTTTACTCGCAAATCAGGCTGTTTTGAAACATGTAACTGACGGTATGGTCGAGAGGAAGAAGGTGAATGCAACCAACAGACGAAGGGAAAGGTTACACTAAGACAAAAAGAAATGAGAAGGCAAACTTAATGTTAAATCAATTTGAAAGCTGGTTTTGTACATCCAGTGATGGTCTGCCTTCACGATTTACATGCAAATTTATGGCGGCATTTTCACATGACGTGATATCTCCAGAAAAAAAGTCACACAAACAATTTCTGTTTATTAAATCGAAATCGAGTTTGTACCCAATACATCTATTTCAACAAAGTTTATGATTAAGGAGGTGACGCATAGACGTGTTTCCCTACGTATGAATTTCATTAACAAGGAATTAGTATGGTTTCATAGTACAGGATTGCAACTCTCCTTTAAGCGGTATGCTTCAAACATAAGCTTTACTGAAAAGGATGTATCGGGGACATATTTTTGGTTTCCTTGTAACAGTTAGTTCCAGTCTAAAGTAAATATTTCTGGGAATCTGTCGTATTATGCTATTGCAGAGTAGACCGGATTCTATACTGAATATACTGGACATATCATACTATCAATGTAGAAATTATTATTATTACTGTGGGTGACTTCGTTATTGGGAAGTCATCAGATCGAATCCCGACTAGATTTGTTATTCATAAGAGAGCAGTAAGGTGATACCTTAAATGGTGGTCCGGGTCCTTCCTATATTCATTTCCTTGGACGAATCAACTCATGACTGGAGACGTTTGAAATACCAGAAAGTACTGAAAATGAAAATAATAATTATAGTGCTCAATGATCCGTTATTGCCTCCCATTAGGAGATTTAGGGATCGAATGAAGCGTTGGCAGTCTTGCCTGGAGGTTTCCGTAATTATATTAGGCAATGCGATTGATGCAGATTGTCACACACCTGACATTAGCAACCTAGGATTGCTCAACATCCAGAATTTTACAATACTGTTACTAGTTTTATTTTAAACACATTCTTAACGATAATAATACTGTCTTTTACAAGTGACAATGCCAAGAAACGTGTACATTTTTTCTTTTTTCTTGAAAATTAGATTGTCATCGGGGCACCATGAATTTATCAAATTAGTAGGTTATTGTAGTTGGTCTATCGATAACTATTTATTACAATATCATTATAGCTTCTGTAATCAATTGTGCTGAATAAATTGAAGATTAGAACATTACGTATAATTCTTTTTTAAAAAAAATATTCAGGAAGACCCGAAGGATGATAAAAAGTATTAATTTTCTAGTTGTAGACAACAAATTTTGTCCAAATTATTTGGAAAACAAAAATAAATATTGATACATGATTTGGAAAATGTGCATTGATACACTTTACAACATATAGGCCTGTTTTATGTACATTATTAACTACATTCTCTGAAATGTGTTTCAGCTATTAATATACTAGCAGTTAATTTAAGCTTTCTTTGCAGACAAAGCATTTAAATGTATTTTTTGCGGAAAAGAGAGATTAAATGAACTAGGTATTATCTACTCATTTAAGTCGAAAATTTGTCACCTACTATTAACGTGTGTCTGGACTTACGAACCACGCTCGAGAGAGTATCCAAGGCGGAGTACGGATTCCCAAATATTCGTGGTAACTGGATTACATGAATCCATAAGTCCTTGCAAGTTTAAACCCAAGGTTTTCATTCTTGCCTTGTTCAAACCTCTTTGCTGGGACCGTATGTTTTTCTAAAAGAACAATTTTAAAGTGTAGCAGGAAGTGATAGGACAGTCGAAACTGGAATGGTCATGATTCTGTAGTAATTTTTCCGGGATATTTCTAGCTCCTGAGATTAGATAAAGTGCCCACAACTTCCACATTCCTGTCTCAATAATGCGCTCGCTGTTGGATGCCATCCCTCAGATTCATGACGAGCCATTTATTGGTAAAGAAATCGGTAGTTTAAAATAGCCTTCTAATTTAGAAGTTGTTTTTTCCTACCCTTAAAATCGTGTCGCTTTCCGGATTATGATGCTGGTTTTATTTCTGTATTATTTTGCTTTCCAGTAAAATGGGAAGGGTCGTAAATGGGATTCGTGTATCATTTATGGATTTTACAAAGACACTGTCTATAATTTCACTTTTGCTAATGCTATGGAAAGGTCTGTTTTTCTGAAAATGGGAAAGTTCTGAGATTGTTGGATGGCAGCATTGAACTATTCAATCTTACCATCAGCTGCATGGGAAGAAAAGAATACAGGCTGGAACCTCAGCTATTATGTTCGTTCAGTCTTAGGTAAGTTTGCTCCTTCCACAATAATGTTTTTCTGTTAAAACATTTTCTGTGTCTTGGTCACATTAGAAACTCCCCCTGCCCAGCTTCCACTGAAAAAGAAGGAGTCCAGGTGGTTGCAACCGCCCTTCAAATATTGCGGAATTCATTCTCAAGTTTCTCTCCCCTCAGCCGTTTAACTATTTTCTGCGTTTTTAGTGAGAAAATTGAAGAGGGAAGAACTCAATGCATATAGTTTCCTGCTTTGGTGGCCTCGCTTGAGAGAGAAAGAAGAAAATGGTTTGAGTTAGGCTTTCTTCCTTTCTCTCGCTCTCCGTTCGTTCGTCCCTTCTTCCAGTTTTTACAATCCGATAATTGAAAACCGCTCTAGATTCCCGAAGTAAGATAGGAGATAGCTGGGACTAAACTGTTAGTAAGTAATACAAGTCAATAGTAGTAAAACAGATTTTACTCCATCCATAGTTGCAACATTGGACCGAGACTGCTTGTACGTACAAAGGACGATCTGCAATTTCTGACCATATCTTCCAGCGATGTTTGAAGTTCATGTTGGAAGAAGAGTGGCACAATAAAAAACATCTTGATAAACAGTTGTTTGTACTCACTAGGCAATCACATAAGTTTCCCAATGGATATATTTTATTTCCAAGGAGTTGCTCAATATTTCCACATAGCCAGTACACGTCGAATATCATTTAAATCTGTAGAGAGTAACAGAGTATTACTTAAGATTATCATATTGTATAGCTGCTGTCCTAAGGAATTCTGAAGAAAGTGATGAGTTCCTAAGGGTTTCAACGAATTTTGCGACAGAGTTCTAACATTGGGTCACAGCGAGCAGCGAAAATATTCGTTTAGCGTTTAGTTGGAGAGTGGTACAGTCGCACATGACCACCATGTACACTTAGGAAATTGCTCTTGCTATGGCTCAACGACAGTGAAAGTTTGACTTTCACTTATGTCCAACTAACAGTTGTGATAGTTACTATCAGTTTAACATTTAAGAAAGAATTTTGAATTTAATTTTAAGGCCTTTTAGGCAACTATGGCTCAGGCCGGATGAATTATGGAATGAACTTATGGAACGAAGAAAGTGAGAGGAAACGAATGAACTCTGAGGCCCTATTTTCAGAATGAGTTATGGATTTGTCCAGCTCCGTTTGCGACCGAATTTTAGGACTTCATCGCAAAAAGTGTTAAAAAATGGGGGAACTAGTACTTGCAGCTAACAACAAAATTTGAAATAGCCGTGTGTGGCCGTGGAATTTGCGGTCTTTCTCTTGTGAGTGTATATTTCGTTTCATATAAAATGGCTGTTGCAGTGTTTTAAATCCGAATAACAATGAACTAATATCAGAGAGAAATAGTATGCAAACCAAAGTTGTCAACTTGTCCCACTTCAGCAAATACCGTGAACCTCCGTGAGGGACAAGATACTCTATTTATGAACTATACTCGAATCGCTGTATGGATCGGCCTAACAAATGAGGGAGGGGGAGGGTTAATGGTACCTCTACATGATTGGCTGCCGGTTCAAGCAACATCGGGACTGTAGTGTTTTTGATGCCGCTAGGTGTGTTCGAAATATTGGGATTTCGGACGTAGGGGTTCCGGAACCACAAAAAAGAAAAAGAAACATGACTCTTCAAAAAGCTCGAAAAGATTTAGGGAGAGTGAGTAGTCCCAAACAATCGAAAAAAAAAATCAGCGCAAATCTCTATATTCCGAGTCTTCACTCTCTGAGTAATAAAAAAAAACGCATGCTCTGTTTCTTTGTTGTCTGGTGGTTATGAATTCTGGAACATTTCGGAATCGAGCCCAGTTTTGTAATTCAAGAATTCGCTTCGGACTTCAGAACACCATTAGTCCGCTTTGAAAAAGCTTACAGTAATACGGAAGAAACAGATATGCGAATGAAGTTTGGTCTTAAAAGGAATTGAAGGTACTTCTCAAACTACAGAAATGATGAAACAAAAAACATATTGACTCTAACGTCGATTAAGCGTCGAAATTCGCCACGATGCGGTTAAGCTCTTCATCTTTCATCGTGCAATGGAGATTTAAAGAACTAGAAAACAGTGCAATACATGCTGCTCTTTTCAATAGAGAGCGAGGCGGCTACCTTTCTCGTTCCTTTTCATGCTCCCCTTTAATAATTTTCAAAAATTTACAACTTCGAAAGTTCATGCATGAAATTTGAAGAGAGAACCGAGAGAGAGTAAGTGACCATATTTGGGGAGGGTGAACTTGCGTGTACATAGGAAGGATCTAATACTAATAAATAGAATGTATCCTCTGTGAATGACTCCTAAGGTACGGGATGCACAGCCATTATTAGACTGTACTGGTGACTGAAAATTTATACTTATTAATGGATATTTGTCGTGGCTTCTTTTCCTTATCTTCGTGACATATGCATAGTTTCCCCAAACTCTTGTCCATAAATGATATTGCATATTGTAGACTTCAAACCATATCAGAAAGTTAGCACATGATTCGAAAAATGTGTCGTTTTTGAGATACAGGGTTTCAAACTTCGAACGTGGGAAAATTATTACAATGGTAGATTTTTCGATAGATCAGAAATAATACTGAAAAGCTAAAATCCGTTGGTAGATGTCGATATGTGTCAATAGAACGAACAAAATGGCCCTGGGATGCCTGAGGAATTTAACGTGCTCACGGGTTCGGAGTCCACTTTACCAAAAACTGTTTAAAATAGTTTTTCAAATAGTACCACATCAGTATTATAAGATAGGTAGGTTATCGTAACTTCCCCCAATATACACAAAAGCTTGGCCATTCATGCCCCGGTATTTCTGTGAATAGATAGGCACGCAGTTTCTAAAACCACATCCAGCAATCCCTGTACGTTCCGTTAGCACGGAGTAGATACCAGATAAATTGTTCTGCAGAATTGCTCGGTGCAGTTCGTTACTACATTTTTTAAAAGCATTTTATTGATTTTTTAAAGACATACTTTGTACCGCGTTCAACCTAAAGGCGGTGAATCGGATCGCGTTAAACCGGGCTTCCACGGTATGTGAAGTACAGAAGGTAGTGTAGCAAACTGGAAAATATTCGAGGTGAAAGATCTCGAGATAGTGTCAAGGGCATATCTGGTGCTCAATAGATAATTTGTTAATAGTTTATTTGAATAACTTATAACACAAATACGTGCTAGAAGCTTCACATGTATGTTAAAATCTCATTCAACAGAGTGTCAATGTTGTCATATGATGGAGTTGAAAATTATGAACATTAAATGTCTAATGTAAGTACAAAACTCCAATTAAAAAAATGCACTGAGTATGTACATTAAAATCTTCTCCAAACATGTATGGTCCACAGTTTGCAACATTGTCTTCTTCACTTTTTTTTTACCGTCACTATCGGAGAAGATTTTGTGGAAACTATCCCCAATGCTGGTGTGGTGCCGTTTGAAATAAATGTAACTTATTCATGTTGGCAACACTGTTACCTTAGTGACAGTATTTTGTGAAGAGGAATTAGCTTAATAAAACAATAATTTCCATTTTATTAAGCCAATTATAATTACTCTTCACAAAATAGATAAGTAATGGTTCTCTCATTCCAAACACAATAATAATAATAGAATTCTTTCTTCTCACTTTTTCGGTAAAGCGATTAGATTTTGAGGAAATCTTGAAAAACAGGCAAAATGGGTCTCTAAGGTATTGGAGACTCTTTAAATCCGCTCTTTTGACGCATTTCCACATGTGTCAACAGATTCCCGTTTTTCTTCATGATTTTTATTTAATCATTGATTTTCTGACTCAGAGTTTAAAACCCAGTATCTTGATAATGATACTATGTTTACGAAGACTTTTTGATAGGTTAGAGAATGGGGGTTTAGAAACACCCTGTAGAAGAGAGTGCTAATTTTTTGTTTTAACTTTTGTAACCACAGTTTTTAATTTTTGTAACAATTTACTTCTTAAATGATCAAGTAGCTTCTAAGGATGGGTCCTACTATTGACGTGTGATTTGAATCACTCTCGGGTTAGAATTTGAATGTTGAATGTTATTTAAGTGGCCTTTAGGCATCCTTGGCTCAGGTCGTCATAAAATGTTGATGAGTTACCAACAATTACGACATGAAGCGGGGGCTTTGTAGCATGTTCGTCTGGAAAACTCTGTTAAAGTGATTCTTGAAGATACTGGCAATTGTTCGCTAAGAAAGTTCGGGTATGAAACAGAGTCAATTTGAGAGGTTGGTTTATTCATTATTGAACCGTGCAGGTTTTTCTGTTCCAAAAGTCAGAAAATGCACTTTTATCTATTCATTGGTTCCGCCTAGCCCATTAATTAAACAACATTTATTATTATTATTAAAAAAAAAAAAAAACGGCTCCAACATTTTCTTACTTCAGAACACTGAAATCTATCACTTCATATGAAGCGGAGCTACTGTGTTTGTAGATCATGAATGACAGGTCACGAAGAGAAATTTGAGGGTGGAGCGTATTGTTAATTAAATTGTCAGCTCCTGGAAAAGTAGTAGTTCTGTTTTGGGACGGAGGTAGCTTGACCTCAAGCTAAACTTAGTTATAGGGAAAATAAAAAAAACAAATTAATAAAAAGTTCCAATAATTTTAATCGGTGTTCCTCCAGAAGTTACTATCGTTTAGTAAGCGGTGAAAAGCATGTAAATCGTAAAAAAATCCTAGAGACCGAGTTTATCATTATATCAAGTATCGTTGTATTGATATCCGACTGTATCTATTGATGGTAACTAAAGACAGTTCGTTAAGAGGGCTCCTCGCTCCAGCCCCCCATTTTTAACCTTTTTCAAAATATTTAAAAACTAAGAGTATTATCAAAATGTAAATTCATAGCGCACTAGAACTTACAAATCTTGTCGATTGATGTATGCTGAGACTTCAATTAAATGCTTCTATTCCTGTGATTAGTTTCGATGGTCAAAAACTAGAATCAGTAAAGTGAACGGCACATGTTTAAGCCTAGATCACTACACTAGCATCTTTTCCCAGTGTTTCACACGGATTTTCCCCCAGTCTCACCAGATGAAGCCTGGATGGTTTCCAAATAAAAATCCTTCCTAGGCTTGTCTTTCATTTTTCCTGGAAGATGTTAAAGCCGAGTAAAGTAATCTCTTAGACTAGAAACAAGTTTATGTTGTAAATACCACCAAAGCCAGAAAAAAAAATATTTTAAAATAATAAATCTTTGAAATAACATTGTTATGCTATATTTCGGATCTTTGCAACTTAGTGGTGCATTTCTCCGATCTAATTTTGGTTTCATAAAGAAAAGAAATGTAATTTTACTACAGAGAACGCCAGGGACGTACCCAGAGACCCTCTCCCGATATATATATGTATTTTATGTAAATTTTACACCCAGACATGCCTCGGACTTCCCCCTCCTTTAAACCAACTTCAAGGTACGTGCCTGGAAAACGCATTTGATATGTAATTTATAGTAATGAACCGATTTAGATGTACTTTGCTTAAAACATAAAAAAAAGAGAAGAAAATACTAAATTGCAGTGAGAGTATGGTCGGCTGAAATGTATTAAGCTTTCATCGTAATAGATAAGTTTTCATATTTAACGATGCAAAATGTGCAGCGAGATGTATAAGTTGTCTGCCTACTGTTTTCACGTTATAAATAATGCATTTCCTGGCCAAAGGCATTAGATTCAATAACGGATTTCCTGGAAGCTGGATTGTGCCGTTTTTGTGTGTGTAAGGAAATTTCTGAAACAGTAGTGAAGGTAATTAATTGTTATTATACTGTGATTTTTTAGAAAGTCTTTCAGTTATAAGAAAGGAGGCTCTGTTTATCCTCGTTTAGAAGAATGAGGTAGAATAAGTGTTGGCGTAAAGTAATAATAATGTGGTGCGAAAGGATCAGCTGGCATTCAGTTACCTTTTGTGGTTGATTTGATCTGAAGAGAGCGGAAGTCAAAACAGCTTCAGCGAATGTGAGAGAAGCCCGCTCGGGTTTGCTACTCATAGCACCACACCCCAAACGATGCGCCATTTCTTTGCGCCGACTCAGTGTATGTTCCAAATATTGATTGGAGCGATATCGATCTCAAGAGAGGGGAGAGAAAGGATTGCTCTTAAAACCCAGGAACTCTGCTTAACTACACGCATACTCTTACTCACATTTTTCTCCTCGCGTGTTTTGTTCTTTTTATTTTTTGAAGGAAAAGTTTAATTGCCATGTTAATGATGCTCTTGAGATCATTTTACTGGGCTAATATTTTTGTGGGAACAATCTTTCATATCTTCATTTAGAGATCAAAATGACGGTGTATGTCTTAATGCTGTAAAATAATGTTGCTTTTTAGAGAAAGTATTGAGATTTGAGCGATAGATTAATGACCTAACATCATATTTGTATTGAGAGGAAACTGAGATTGTAGTATTATCGGAAAACGTTTATCGTATTGGCTCACAGTAGGGTTGTGAAGTTGTTTATAATGGAGAATGGGTGATTATATGTAGGTCTGTTTACTCAAGTAATATTATCTGTACTCCTTTTCGCACTTTGAAGCGATGAATGAGAAAATTATTCACACATACATATCTAAGGTTCATCTCGTAAGCGGAGCCGGATTAAGGGAGGTAAGAAGGCGCAGCCTATGGTTACTTTATCATTGTGTTCTTCACTAATCTAACCCATTTTTTTTTCAGTGTTTTAACACTTTAGGCGTCTGCGTTAATGTGCGTCGTACTGTGTATTTTTGCTTATTTCTCTAATTAAAAAAAAAGTACTTCTGATTAAAACACAATGATGAAATTTTGTGTGTTTATTACCAGGTACTAGAAGGGTATTTTGTGAAAATTTTAGATTTTTTGGATTCAGTCCTTTTTGAAATACACCTGTTTGAAAATCGGCAATTTTGGACAAATTGCTATATTTGAAGGCCCGTAAAACCTAAAGGAGGCATTTAAAAGGTATCAACATTTTTAAAAGTCTTGTCCTCTATTATATCTTTAAGGGGAAAAATCATTAAAGTTGTTTTTTATCCCCTTCTTTGAAAATAAAATCCCTAAATTCTTCAGTTTATTCTAATCGAAACATATTTTTCTAGTCAAGTTTTAGGTTATTTCCACTTTTCGTGTGCACTTCGTAGAACTTAGCACGGGGTCAATCCATATGAAATCAACCAATGGGTGTTGCTGACATATTTTATTTTTGATAGTACATTTTCTGTTTATATATGCACCTTGGAGTACAAAACGATTTTTTTTATATATATATATATAATTTTATTATTACCACTTTGGCTTTTACCGGCCATTTTGTTTATGAGGGTCAGCCGTTTTTGGAGTTTTTAGAGGTTAGCGATAGGTTAAATAACTTTTTTATTTTATTGAGATATCAACTTGAAATAAAAAAACATCTTATTCTGAATGAAACCACCTACAAATCATGTTATGACCAAAAACGTGGAAATAACCTAAAACTTGACTAGAAAAATATGTTTCGATTAGAATAAACTGAAGAATTTAGGGATTTTATTTTAGCGGAATGACTTGAGAGCGGAGATCAGTTTCCAGTCTCCATCACTTCCGCACTTCGAAGGCTTACATTGTTTTTTATTACGTAAAGAATCTATGTTTCCCATCAGTACACTAAAATTCAATAACAAGATGTTTCATGAGTATTATCTGCAACTCTGTTTATCAGGCCGCTAAAAAGACTTTTCCATTTTGTGAATATGTCTTTTAATATTGATATTTTCACCAATATTTCTTATTCATGCGTCATATTTTTAAGTGTTCACAGGTACTTGTTTTACTTGTTGGCTTTTAATTTTGATGTTTGTAGTAATTTTCTTTGTTCCGATCACCATACCTTTCCTTTGAGACTGTTTGTTAACCCTATTGGGTTTAGATCTGAGACAGAGAGCTTGTGCACAAGAAATATGCAATATTCAGTCGGCTTCTTTCCAGTGGAGGCAGTCAAACCTGGTAAAAAATAATACGAATATCCCATCTTCGGATTGTTTGGCTATCCCTGGTTCGCACTTGTCTCCACAATAACTGGATTACAGGACATCACCTTCACTGCTTTCCTCTTGTTTACGTTTATGATCGTCTTTGCTATTCTTCCCAAGGTCGTGAATATTCCAACATCCGTAAATTTGACGTTTCAGTGTCTGCAAATCTTCATCCATATCCTCAAAACCAACTAGTAACGAGTTTTTCTTTTTATGACTCTGTCATCTCATGCTTCAAACTAGCTGAGTGGAAAATGCTGCCGATTTGTGATATGGCCTCACAAAGTTGGGAGTGTGTGTGTTTGGCAGACTCCCATGAAGTGAATGATCGACTCCAATAGTGATGTCTAGAAGCAATTAATGGTGTTTCATAGATGGACGTATGTGGAATGAACTGTTCTCCTAGAAGAACCTTTATTCTAGCAGACTACTTGCATTCCTTTGTGTATATGATACTCTTCTTAGTCCATAACATAGTGAGTCATGTCTATATTGTGCACTTTGGGGTTAGATGGTAAAACCTTTTAGATGACCAGAATCTGCTCAAGAGCTGAGTCTACTTGATGCACGTGTGATGCAAAATTTCATGTATCGGTGGTCTTTGCAAATCATTGACCCTATGATAAAGTTAATTCATCACCGCATTCCTGCTGTCCCTCATCACACGCGTTGGAACAAAAACACGCAATAATTCTTAAATGGTAAGTAATAGTTGAGTTTTTTGCCTCATGCATTTCATACAAGAGAAATAACTTAAAATCACAGCGTTACTATGAATAAAGCCATGGTATTAAAAATAAATGCCCTGCTTATGTTATGCGAAAAAAGAAGTAAGTATATTTTAAATATTAAATTTGATATGTGGACTCCTTTAGATCCACAAACCACAGATTGGGTAACCTTAATGAAGATTTTGGTAGCAGTGCGTGCTGCGTGGTCATGATTTCTAAATAGTGCTGAGAAAAACTGACTCAGGCCTAAAAACTGAACATCTGTCAGCTCAACCTCCAGAGAAAAGATTGGGATGGAGTTGACCGGAGTGTTTACTGCAGGCACGAACACTGCATTCGCTCTCGGCGGGTCGGAGAGGCTTTAGCCAGAATCAGGGTTGAACTTACATGTGTCATATGTAGCGACATGACATTTGCCACTTCTTTATTTTTATATAGTTCAGTACATCTTTTAATAGTTGTATGTTTCTAAGAGCATTCCACTTCTCTTTTTATTTTAGGATCATCAAATATTGACGTCACATTACGATTCCTTGAGGAACCAAAAGATGTAGTAGCAGTTCGCAACAAACCATTTCTCTTTAATTGCTCAGTCTATTCAGACCCAGCTTATGGGCCTGTCAACGTCACCTGGATGCACCAGGACAAACTAGTCAATGAGCCCAGACGCTATGTACTACCCAACGGCTCACTCTACTTCAAAAAGGTAAGATTTTTTAATATATATAATGTGAACGGAGTATACTGCTATTAAGTTTCATCCTGCAAAAACTAGTTGGGCTTTTAACGTTTGTCTGTTCCTAAGACATCTCTCCTACATCAAAATTTCATGAGCCTTCGTGCTGTTATTCTATGGTAAAAGTTTACCTAAGTTGACGAAGACATATTTCATCATTACTTACCCAACATTTCAACCAGAACTTAACTTGGTGGTCCGGTTTTATCCCACAATTGTTCTATAGAATTCAAGTAAGGGCTTCGAACCTACGCTCATTGGTGAATGCTCAGATTCGGAAGATGTTCGTATATATATTTAATAACTTCTTTCCTTGTAATTACTGACATTCTTTTAATGTCTACAGGATTGAGGAAACGATTAAATCTTGATTTAAAAAAAAAAATTAAAAAAAAAATATTAATAAATTATATTGCAAAAGTGTAAACATTTTCGCAGTAAATGTTGCCAACCTTTTCAAAAGTTCCATAATTTAAATACTGGAAAAAGTCGAAGATGTACACTCTGCGCCCAAGATTGTCAGTGTTGCCAGATGATTTTGGCATACTTTGCGTTTCGAAATGTTTACTGCACTATCTCCCTACAATGTGAAAGGACTGATCCAGCGATCAGTACATGTCAATATTAACAGTATTTTCCACGCTTAACCTGCTATAATATTCAGAGTTCACAACACTGCATTCTGTTCTTCACATTGTCATCAGCAGCAGCAAATATCCAATGAACGGATCTAGCACAATTTGAAAACGAGACCAGGTTAGCAACACTGATAATCCGATGACATCAAATTTTAACTCCAATATCCACCTTGTTGATACAGATCAACGTAATGCATCTTTTCTGATTTATCGCGAAATATTTTATTTGCTGTTGTAAGAACCCCAAGTTAGGATACTTGTCGAAATGTCAGGAGTTGAGTGAAGTCTCCCCCCCCCCCCTTCTTCCCACAGTCCCAATATTTTAGAATCACCTTTTGCACCTCACACTGAAGCAATAGTTTGTGAAGTACAAAGGCGGTTAATAGTGTGTGAGGCAGTTTTGAACGCTTCCATTGTTGTAGTAACTTTCATAATTGTGAGAAGCAACCTATTTATATAGCAATTCAGTATTCCTTTTATCGTTTTTCGCGCCATTCGAATTGAACGCTAGTAGTTGATAAGGCTTTATTTAGGAGTCTTAATACATTCTCATGTTCATATTTCTTTGTCTTGAATTTCATTAAAACATTTGTGAGAACAAAACAGAAATACAGAGTCAGGGAATAATAACTTCTCACACGCGGAACTGAGTATGTCACAGGGCGTATCAGATATTGTCTTCAACGAAACAGAGAGTCAGAGAGAAAATAGGGTGAGCATTTTTGTTCAAGCATAGTGTAGGTTACAGTCTTTGATTATAGTTTGCCGTTTTCCACACTTCTTGTACTGACTAAAAGCAATTTTCGTCGCAGTGATCGAGTATGATACTGGACCGAATTGAATTTGAATTTAATTTGTTAAGGCCTTTAGGCAGCTTTGGTGTAGGAAGAAGGAAGAACATCGAGAAAACGTACGCACACGGTTTTTGTCCAACACAAGCCCACATGACATGAGCAGGGATCGAACCGACGACCCCTAGCACCGGGGGTGAGCGCTCTACCATTAAGCCACCGCGACCCCACCAAATAGTATTTCATAAAAGGCGGAAGGTCTTGCTTAAAGATATTCCATTGATAATATTAATATCAAGATTCAGTTTTCTCGCTTTGGTAACAGAGAAGTGAGTAATCTCATATATTTTTATTTTTTAAGTTAAGAACACGAATTCACAGAATCTGTTAAAAGTGAGATGAGAGTGCTAATTAAAGAATGTAAATAAACCGAAAATATTCGTGTAAAATGTATCATGTGCGTTGCTTACAGACGTACATGGAAAATATTTGCTCACATTGAAATACATCTTGTGGAGAATTAAACAGATTTGTTCGTGCTACGGTTGTGACGTAAAGCATTCACCTAAGCGTGAATATATTATTTTTTGTACGCTCCTGTAATACAAATGGTAAAACAAATATTAAAGAGTAAACAACATAAGGCAGTAATATTAAAATTCAAAATAAGTTACGAAGAGCGATTTGTAAATTAAAAAAAAAAAAAAAATGTAATACGGTCGTGACACGTATCCCCATGAATGAACTCAGTGAGTTCTTGAGATTTAATTATCCCAAACACTAATCATTAACAATATAAAACACAAAGAATTACAGTTTGAATTGCACACTTAATCTACCACTAACCACATTGTAATATACAGGTAAGGCTGACTTACATACTAGAAATGACAATATTATATCGCAGTTTGTTTCGTAAAAACTTTAAACTTTATTTTTATATGGGCCAGTCTAGTAACTTTGGACTTCTGCCCGTCACGATTCGCCCTGTAGTCATTAAAATTCACACCCATGCCCCTGCCGGGACTCGAACCCGGGACACCTACCTCCTTCGAGTCGTTGGTCTACCGCCGTAGACCGCACGGCTCACAGTTTGTATGACTATTTATTGTAGGAAATTCAAGTTTGACTACAATAGCGTTTCTTGGTCCCCATAATATGTGCCTTAATTTTCAATTTTAAGCATACGTGCTCGAAAGAACTTGGAATAATCTGAACCTGCATATACCGAAACAGTAACAGACTCCTAAGGTCGTACTTTGTGTACCAGCAGTAGTAGTTCCACATATTTGTTGGTTTATACAGTATGCGGCAAAACAAACGGTACTGAAATTACAACCATGGTTCGAAATCAAAATAGGTCAATAGAATATGCCAAGTGTCTACGGCAACACATATGACATAACACCCATCTAAGTTCGTCGGTACAGCAAGTGTTCAAAATGTCCACTCTCACGTCTCACTCAGTGTTCATAACGATCCTGCAGATTGTTTAATATGTTGAACACAGGTTGCTGGCAACAAGAGGAAAACACGCCTGTTTCTTTCGGAAGCACTTCTAGGAGGGTCATCCGACCGGAAAACGAATTCTTTAAGCATGTTCCATACGTAGGCATCGAAGGACGTGAGATCCGGGGAATGGGAAGGGTACGGGAACACCCCATTCCGTATGACCGGAAATAGTGCTCCATGATACACACCTTCAGCTCTGTTGTGAGGGGCATTATCGCCATGCCAATTGCATTATGGGTTACTATCAACACAACTAAGGCATCACGAGCTGTTCTCACAACGCGCATGCACGCTAGACGTGCGCACATTTCAGTACTGTTTGTTTTGCCGCATACTGTAAAGGCGATACCAGAAAAAGTATCTTTCATTTTGAAAATAGTAAGGGAACTTTTTGCAGTGTTTGCAAAATATATTACTTGTTGAGACACAGAGCGAACAGTGCACAGATTGTGTTTTTGGAATTCGCTGAACAGTTTCCTCATCGACCATCTAGTATATCTTGGCATTTGTCTTTCCCTGTTTTCGGAATATATTTGAAAGAATCTTTCTGAGACGGGGAACAAATTGCCCGGTACTGTGAACAAGAAATTTTTTCCTCAATACTGCATTCGATACTGTTTGCTTAACTTCACCCTCAACCCCATCAATTCCACCTTTTTCTTGTGTGGTGGCTAGAAATGACTAACTCTGCTTTACCTAGAAGTTCTGTTCAAAGTATATTCGACAAATTTAATTTATTTTTGAACTGTACAGCTGAGCCATCCTAAATACTGTGAACTTCATGCAGATTGCAGTAAACTTCGTGCATTTGTTGAAAATTCTGTTTCAGGAAAACCCATACTGCATATTGACCATGTACTAAATCATCAGAGATGACCTTGTATAAGTGATGTTCATTGTTTGGAAACCATGCTACAACTGTAAACATGGTAATCTGATCTTTTGTCCAATGAGCTGCTCGTATTTCATCTTGTTCAACAACAGAATAATTTTCTGTGAAATACGCCTGAGTGACAACAGTGTTAGGTAAAACATTTTCTTTTGAATTGCGAAATTATTTTTCTTTCATCTGCTTTACGAAGCACTGTATCTTGTATGACAGAAATTGATTACATATGTTCTCTGTCAGTTCTGAAATTACTTCCTGTGCTTTCCCTTTGATAACTTTCGATTGCAGCTGGTTAATTTATTCAACTTATTTTCTAAGGCTCTTGCAAATAGAATATCTTTCACTTTGTTTTTACAATGCTTGCACTTACCAAATATAAATCTCTCATCCTTAATGTCACGCACACTTAAGTCCAATAGCTTTCAGAAAGTGCAGTTTTCCAAGGTGTATTATGGTTACGATGATAAAATCAAATTATAAACATTCTGTTAGGTTACAAAATAATATACAGACACTCAATTACGTTACTCAAGAACAGTGTAAAAGTAATTATCATCAAGGAGTTAGTGTCTCGTATAGTTTGGTGTCTATGTGTGGTGCTCATGCTCAGTTTGTAAGAAGGGCATTCCAGTACTTTTTGTTTTTTGATCTGAGTAGTAGTAGTTTTGTCGCTGTGTTGTTTTCTTTCATTTTACTTTTTTTTAATTATATTAGTATTATTATTATTATTTTTTTAAGTACAGTTTGGTATATTTGATTGTGAAAGTTTAATCATTGTTGTGATTTACTTTTGGACTTTTAACCATTTCAATCTTACAGATTTCTCATAGGCGCTCAGGGCGCACAGTCATAGACCAGGGGGTCTACAAGTGCATTGCAAAGAACTCTGTGGGCGTACTAGTCTCCCGACCTGCACAGCTTCATGTTGCAGGTAAGTTTTTTTTTTTTAGAACAAACAAAAAAAAAACTGATTCGTGTATTTTTTATACTTTGTTTTGGATTGAGTATTCTTTGTTGAACATTGAAAATCATTTTCCTGGATGGGTGTGATCTTTAACATTAAATCCAAGTGTGTGCTAACCAAAAGCAGAAGAAAAAAAACAGTTGAAGGCTCTGGTTTCATAGTGTTTGTATCCATTTCCTGTACTTTGGAAAACCTACTATTGAGAGTTCAAGTCGGTTTTGCTTAGTTGGATGTCCAGCCCAAACAATTAAGGAAAATATTTTTTTTATTATCCGATTTCTTTCTTCTGTTCAGTTTCTCTGAAACGCAGAGTAGTACATTATTGACTTGTATACCTACTTCATTATGTTTGGCATTAACCATAAGAACTGAATGGAACATATTTAAATTTACATTTGTTCCCTCTACCAAATATGCAGCTGGATGAAAGTTTTGCAGACACTATTGCCAGGAGTGGGATTTGGATGTTAATGTTAACACGATATAAATGTAATTTCCTTCTCCATACTCTTAAGAAAACTTGATTGTGAAACACATCTCAGGGAGTTTGCTCGAGGCACAAAAGTGTGATATCAGCATGTTTGATCATCTAATTTACAAAGGAAAATAAAGAAATGGAGGCTGGAAGAACTAATTTTAAGACCGTAATGAAAGCGATGTAACTCCAATGTTAAGCAACGTAGTTAATATCATTATTACTTCGTGTTTTTGCCTTTAAGAGAAGTAGCCCTCTCCATTATTTCCGATCTTGCACTTTTTCGTAGAGTCCACGTTTCTTCGTATTGCATAATACACCACTGATCAAAAAGTATCCGACATTTACCCGTAAAAAATAAAATAATATTCCTATGAACTTCAGCTCCTAATTTCCTTCAATGTAGGTCTCTTGAGAGTGCACACACTTGTTCCGACGGTACTTCCATTGTTGGAAGTAATTTTGGAAGTCCTCCTGTAGTATCGCTAGCATATACCTCGTCTTGTTACTCATGATCTCTTCTCTACTCTGAAAAGAGCGACCTTTCAGTGGAAATTTCAGTTTAAGGTGGTAAGTTAATATGAACTGCACGAAACCAAAAGAAAGTCCAGTTTCATTAGCAATCTCCCTGATTGTTAAATGACGGTTTTCTCTGACAGTGGCATTGAGTGTGTTGATGTTCTCATGTATTCTGCTTGTTGATGACCTACGAAAACACGTTTCATCTTCCTAATTGTTTCAGTCTGTGTTTCTCCCAAGTTTTTGGCAAAACCTGATGCCCACTCATTTTCTTCCGACTGCAAAACGCGACGACAAAACAAGTAGCTTACATAGAACAAACCACTGTGCTCTTACAAATAACTTTCTAACCCTGCTGAGAAGGGGCTTGCAAATATCCCACTTAACTTTGTTCGTCCGACCTCGCACGAAGGATCGAGAAAAAAAAAATAAGGTCGGATACTTTTTGATCAGAGGTGTACCTTAGAAAAGCACTTTTTCTCAACTGACTCAGAATTTGAGACACCTGGGGTCGTTGAAGCAGAGAATTAAGATTATGAATTGTGACAGACCCCTCGAGGACACTACCCGTCCTTTCTCCATAAAATCCGCATCTTCGTTGGAGTATATGGGAAAATAATATGTATCGTAGATAAACACAATCTATTTGATATTTACGGGCTCAAATTCTGAAACCTTCTTTAATAGTTTTCAGATGAAAGGGATGGAATAAAGATCCTTGATTAAAGTAGTGTACTTTTCAACTGCAGATTTTATTTTCTACTTACTAATTTTGTTGAGTCAGTTGTGTATAAATCGATGTTACTAGTTGTTACGTTGACAATGCTTACGTTTTTATGTAAATTTGGAATACTTAAACAGTTTCTGGGCTTTACAGTTGTCAAGTGATGACACGTGTGTATCAGATTTATTGTATCCCTGATAAAGAAGGGGAGGTTGGCATTTTTAATCGTATTTCAAGGTAAAATTTGCTGATAGGAGAACGTCAGTCAGAATTATTGCCATGAGCGAAATTATTTGTAGTCACCTTATTTCGATTTTGGAGGAATTCTGGTTTGATATTAATGTGTTGTAATTAGTATAAATGTTTACAAAAATACAGTGTATATTTTTAAGTACTAGTAATTTTTATTTTTGTTTTAGTACTGTCACATAACTTCTCCGAGTCTCCATCAGATGTAACTGTGGAAGAAGGAGATGTTGCTCGCTTTAGGTGCCAAATTGAATCTGTTCCAGAAGCCCTGATTTCATGGGAAAGAAATAATAAAAGTCTACCTCATGAGAGCAGGTAAGAGTGCTTCAGATTTACTTGTTGCTTTTTGACGACTTACCCTGTTCAGGCGAAGTTTTCTTTCTTTAAAAAAAAAATTCCAACTTTGAAATGAGCAATAGATGATCTAAAAAGACAACGACTTTGTGTGTAGACTAAGTCCAATTGTGGAGAACCATACCGTGTGTGTGAGGGATCAAATAAATTGTTCTTCCGGTATTCGCGCACACAGTTTTATAAAATTTTTTGGGATGTTCTGGACCCAACTGGGATATTTCATCATGATAAAACCTCACCATATTGTAATGTTGGATTTACACGTTGCTTATTTCTTTCTTATACTACTTGAGGTGACTTGTGCCATATACATGAGTTGACCAAGTTTCATAACTTAAGGAATTAACGTGTTTTGTTTGAATTTGACGGAGGGAGGCATTCTGTGTAACCATACTTCAATTGGGAGTAGCTATTTTGAGCTGTAGAATCACATAGTAATTATTAAATATTAAAGAAAGTCATGATGTGCTGAAAACTAAATGAATGCTAATTGGTACAAGGTCTTCCCTGCCACGAAGTGATTTAAATGTCGGAAGAGGTGGTAGTCAGTGGGAGAGATTGGGGGAATACGTCGGATGAGGAAGGGTTTCTTACTGCAACTCATAGAGTCTGTACCGTTCTTTGCGCGACGTGTGGGCGGGCATTGTCATGCATCATGAGGAAACCACATCTGTTGATCATTGGAGGATGCTTGCGGGCAAGTTTGCGATGCATTTCATGGAGCTTAGCAGTGATGGTTTGACCTCGCCTGAGAAAGACTCACACCACATACCAGTCACAACACCTTCCCTGTGGTTTAGGACACCGTCCTGGACGTGGATCACGATCCAATCAATGTCCTGACCGTTTACGATTGTCATAGCAGATCCATTTTTCATCTGAAGTGTCAGTCCGTTCCAGAAAACCTTCCCGCTTATTCCTTACACACAGAGAATTGCACATCTTCAGACGGCGATTCTTGTTGGTCGGTGTCAACTCATGTGGCACCCATAAGTCCCAGTTATTTCACCTTACCCGCACGGAGCCGCTGGCTGATTGGTATGGTGTATGCCTAATTCGTCTGTTGTGGCACGAACACTTTTCCGAGGGTCCGCTGCCATGGTCTTCCTGAGCAGCTCATCCGAACATCATGATGTTTGGTGTCTACGGGGCTCATTTTGCGGTGCCCCAGTTTGAATTTATAAAGCAAATCACTCGCAGTTGTGTGTTCTTCTTGGTGCACTTACATACGACCCCGTTCAACAATATAACTGCCTCCGGACTGTTTTGGGTACCTCAACCTGTTTGTTGGAGGCATACTGAGTTTTATGACGTTAGACGCGTGACCTGAGTTAATCCCTCTGTTGTGTTGCTCAGGTGCGTTTCCCACCAGACGTCAAAGCGATCATTTTATTCGCACTAGCACTTCATTAATGTCCTTCGTGTAGTGTTAAATATGGTACCAATCTCGTGAGAAGTCTCGAAAAGTAAGATGATTTGGAACCGTGTAGTAATGAATAAAGAAACTACATCGAAACTCTACCCTCCAACCCAGAACGGGTCAGAGTTCAATTTTATGCAACCATGGCTCTCTTATTGGATACAAACCAGGCCACTGGGCAGCCTCGGATAATAATGTAGATAGTAAAACATAATTGAAAGATGGTATATGTTTCTTTCATGACTGCCGAAAAAAAAATTAAATAGTATGCAGTCTACTTCAAACTGTTGATTCCCTTATCATCCAACGGAAGGCAATAATTAATCGGCACCGGTTCACCTTGTCCATGAACCTTGGCGGTCATAGTTCTATCTCGGCAGAACACCCATGGTAATCATAAGTTGATCCTCGCAGTCAGAAGCTATTAATCAAAGTTAAAAAAATAAAAACAAAAAACTTTCGAGTTATTCGAATTTCCTTTGGAAATTATATATGTGTTGCTATAAATTCTGTTCGTAGGAAGTGGTGGGCTTAAAAATTATAGTCGGTACTTGACGGAAAAAAATGTAACGAATATGTACATTTTTATTGCAGGTATTTCGTCTTATCCTCAGGAGTCCTACAGATAACAGATGTGCAGCCATCTGATGCGGGTAGTTACAGGTAATGTTATGTAATATAGGTAGATCTCTTATAAAACCGTGACTAGCTATTGAATACTAGAAAAGTATACGGGGAAAAATGAAAATTGCGGTGTTTGACTAACGTAGATAATATGAAAATAATAATTAATAAAAACAAAAACACATGAGAGAATTTCGGATCATGTTGAACATCTTGAAGTGCCTGTCCGATGTAAGTGTCAAACTCTATGTGCGAAATGTGAGATACAATCCTAGAATAAATCGCACTTGTTAAATAGAGTGCCTGTACCTAACTTCGTCTTGGTAGAGAAGTTATACGGGGGTGGGGTGGGTGATAATGAATAGACATTGTTGAAAAAGTGCGGAAAAGTTTACTAAATATGACATATTTTCGAAATCCTTTCCGTATTATGGATAGCTCTTCCAATTCAGCTGTAGTGTAGCTAGATTCAACCAGTTGTGTGTTTAGTTTAGTTACTATTTGCTATTTTCTGTTTTTCGTAAATGTTATAGGACAAAATATAGGGAATTAGTTCTAAACGTCCTAAGCGCTGCAACATTGCTGTAAACATGGGTCGCTAAATGCTTAGTTCCCAAGAGAATCGATTCGAATTTAGAACAAAAAACGTAACTGAATTAAAATTGCTAGTAAAGTATATTCTTACCTTGTACTTCGGAAATCCTCTCTAGCGCCTGAGCCTTAGATGCCATGCCTAAAGACCATAAAATAAATTCAGAAGTCCTGTCGATATACGAAATTGCTATTACTAATGTAATAATATACGTCGAGAGGATCTCCGAAGTACAAGGTAAGAACATGATTCCGTCGTCTTCACGCTATCCATTTATGACACATTCCATCTCAATTCAGGCAGGACATGTACTGGTCAAGTCATAGATTTGGGTAATTATTTGTCTATCAGCTCTTTATGAAAACTTTGGTCCTTTTTCTTTTTTTTTTAATTTTCCGAAGAAAAAACAACAACAACAAAAAGCGTTCCTTCTTATAGCCCACTGTTGATTATTATTGAAGCTTAAAACGTGGTATGCTGTACTACTTTTGACAAATCATATCGTAGCAACTAAATAACATAACGAAGTCATTATTATTATTTTTTCATGATTGATATTTGTGTGTCAAAACTCAAAAGTTTACTTCCCATATCGTTTTTACAGGTGTACAGAAATTCTGACAACTTTGAAGAAAACATCGAAAACATATATGTATTTTTTACTGTTCCGTATGAGATATTTAAACCTAAAATCCGGCGCTTTTCACAAAGGACCATGTTTTGAACCCCTGTAGAGAAGAAAGGGTTTAGGGTTATGATTTTTGCATGCAGACACCGTTGATAGGTCTATACAAAAATTTGCAGCCTTATATTCAATTCCTTCATCTCAAAAAATTGGTTTAAAAATAGTTTTATAAAATTCATTACTCATTTTTCAGCCTAATTTTTGGAATAAAGGAAGTCATGTTGAGAAAGGTGATTCCACATCTTCAGAGTACACTTCATGAACTACATAACTGTTTGTTTCAGCTCCTCCTCCTCCTCTTCTTTTGATCAGGTTTCCGTACAGGTCTACTAGAATAAAGATCCGCCATATTGGAAACATGGTCGCCTTGAGAGAAATAAAGGCATAACATTTTTTTCAAATGTGGTTCTAATATCTTCAGATATGTAGGAGCCCAAATATGAAAAATAAAAATTTTCTAAAATGGTAATGCAACCATTTTCCTAAAATTGGATGATTTGTCATTGAATGGCCCTTATAGAAAAGTATACTCCTTGTCATGGCAGATAAACACGTCAAAGATTCAATACATATCACAAAAAACATGTGAAAAATATACTTCGAAATTTCTTGCTTAATGTCTTATATTTACAGGGGAAAAAATTAAATGTAAAATTTTTCCATATTTTCACAGTGTTTGTAATTTCGACAAGAACTTAATTGTAAAAATTCTTGCTCACTCACTTTATGGCTTATTAAACTCGCAAGTTCATGGCCGCAGTAACAAAGGATCGCCATTGGGTTCTATCCTGGCAGTCAGTTTTCATCACAAACGCCTACTTCTCGTTGATCTCTTCTAATATTATCCTCCCAACGTCGTCTCGGTCTTCTCGACATATTCTTTCATAGAAATAAAAAAGTTACCTATTCTATGTAGTAACCTCGTGTCAGGTGTAACGATTTTTCACTTTTGTGGAAAAGATTTATATCCTCTTAGTTTAACACTAGTGGAATTATTCGATTCAGTAGAAGGAGAATAGAGTAAATTACGATTTTACATTTATAATTGTTTAGCCATAATTTTGAAATTTAGTTACCGAATTCTCAATGTGAAAGGTCTACTGTCATGTTAAATGACAATGTACTTTATACATAATTAATTTTCATTTTCAGAATAATTCATATCAGTACGTGACATAAAATTAGTGAATCAAAATTGAGCCACTTTCAGAGTTCGTTTTTGCTACTTTGCTAGTGCTAGTCAGGGAATAAAAAAATAAATATATAAATGAAAATGGTCAGTTTGACATTCACCAAAATAATTTGCGTCAGAAGAACGATATATCCAAAATAGTTGAAGATTCAGTGTTCTAAAACTTTACACTTGATTTTTTTTTTTCAGTTTTGCTAAAATTTATTGAACTTATTTTTTTTTTCTTCCAGGTGCCTGGCCGTCAATATAGTAGCCACCAAAAAACCGAGACATAGTTCAGAAGCTACACTCAGGGTTATCCCTCAATCAGGGACTTACCGCCATCCTCAGTTCCTCTCGTCTGGTGTTACAGTGCAGGCACAAAAAGGTGAAAATGTTCTTTTGGAATGTAGTGCTAGTGGGTGGCCTACTCCGGAAGTCACGTGGTCACGTGCACAAGGAGGTGAGTAATTTCTTGAGCCGAAAAAAGGAAGTTTTACATGTGTTGACTAGCCAGCCCCCGAAGTCCAGGCGGTAACGTCGTGGACTGGATTGGCAATGAGTAGGCACGAGGTTCGAACTCTGCGGCCGACCATCATGACTAAGGTTTTCCAGGGTTTCCCTCAGTTTCACCAGACGAATGCCGGTGTCATACCTTAAGGCCCTGGATAAAACCTTCCCTTTCTCTATCGTGTGCTTCCCTGCCTGAGCTAAAAATGCCTAAAGACCATGAATAAATTAAGTTCAGTTTCATGTGTTGACTTTGTAATGAGATGAAAATGCTTCAGATTAATTTTCCTGTGAAATTTCATTAAGTACGATCTGACCTCATAGAAACACTTTCCTTATGAGAAAAGAAAAAAATATTTTATGGTATAAGACCTGACACATAAATAAGCGATAAAAGCGGTCATATAATCTCGATTTGTTTCTAATTTTTCCTCGCATATTCACATCCGTGTAAGTTTTTACCTCTAATCTCTCTATATAAAAATGGACGTTTGTAGGCATGTAACTTCTCTATACAAATCTACATGCATGCATTGATTTCTTCCAAATTTTGCATACTTGTTCCTTTGGTCCCAGCACAGAACATATAGGTCACCGGAAGTAACCGTGCCGCGATCGAATTAATAAATGCATTAATTTCTTTGTTTTATAACAGTGCTATAAATACATTGTTTTTCGTGTTTAATCTAAAACAACAGTGAAATTAATAAATAAATATCTAAAACAACAGTGAAATTAATAAATAAATATTTTTAAAATTTTATTCAAATTTTGAATTAATTGATTGTTGTATAACTTAATTTTATGTTTAATTCGTGAGGACTGGATAACTGATAAGTGATAATACTACTAACAATAGTAATTGTATTTAGTTGCAATAGTGATACATTAGTAATAGTAGTTGTAGTAGCAGTAGTATTAGTAGTTGTAACAGTAATAGTATTTGTAATAGTAGTAGTATTACGACTGTTAGTGTTGCCAACGTAATTGATTCATCCCGAACCAGCGCGCGGGCAAATCATATTCAATAACTGCGAAGAAGTTTAAGATATATGTGTATGCCGTATGTAATAATTTGACGAGGGATGTGAAATACAGATAAACACAAGTAGTTTTCAGTCTTTTTTTTTTTTTTTAATTTTTTCTCATTTTCGTTTTACATCGGTTATTCAAATAAAAGTGCGCAAGTAAACAGAAAGTACCTATCACGACTTCGGTATTTCAATGAGCGTATAATTGAAATTGAAACTAAATATTTATAACCTTTACAGCGATGTCAAGTCATATATATGTGCTTCGGAGGTAAACTATAGTATGTCACTTTCCGTAAAACTCGAGCTTAGGTCATAGGTTTGTTTATTGTAACACGCTCTTTAACATTATTATTATTATTATTTTGCGACATAGTGTTGTGGTATCAATTGCCGATACCGCTAGAAACCAAACAATGACATAGTTGTGTATATTTAGAGGAAGAACATGCTGAAATCTACAAAACTATGTACTGAGGTCGAGTTTAGCAAGAAAGTGGCATTGCAGTTTACCTCCCACGTACAGATATAATTGCTCTGTTTTACAGGCCGTGAAATCTTCTTTGCCTTCAGGCGCGTCGACAGCCACAAACTGCAGGGATGGCGGGAGCGACTTACGATATATTATTATACATCCTACGTACGTACATAAATACATTTTTGTGTGGGGCATAGTGAATTTCCTCATAGCCCCTCCGTTTGGTTATGTAATGGAAGGTATATGGAAGATAGTGACCAGGATCTGTTCTAGGTACTATTCCGACATTCACTTGAAGGGCTAATGGAAGCTCTGGAAAACTTCAAATCGGAATGATTCAAATCAAATGTGAACGGGGCTGAAACCAGCGCTGCCCCTGACTTGTCCGAAGTCAAAACCGTAATCTCTAAACCACGTGGACTGGGCATTAGTTTAATTGGCTTTGAAAACATGCTAGTAGTTGCATTCAGACACTTCAGGCTAGCGCGAGGTTCAGAAGGGGTGTGGGTACAACTCGGAAATTACGTTGTGAATTGATTCAGAACCATTATTTTGATTACTACCAGCATTCTGTTTCAATAATAGATTTTTAGGAAATATGGGAGTTTTGCGCGTTAATGGTTTTAAATATATTGGTGATTAGTAGTAGGGAAGAATACTTTTTACCATCGACGGTAATGCATTTTATTATTTAATATATATATATATTAAGAAAATTGTGCCTGGGTTTTATGTTTAATATTTATTTTTTCTGTTCCAGATGGTCTCAACGATCCAATCAGCACCACTAAAAATGGTACAAATAATTTACTCTTCGAAAATATTCAAGAAGGTGATGCGGGAGTTTACACGTGTAAAGGTGCCAATCGAAATTCAAGTGACGATCGTATAAATTACATTACTCAGGTATTTTAAATTTTTCGCTTTGTTTTTCTTTTCAAACTGTATTACCTTCGTGTTTGTGCTTAGTTGCACTTGTAACATCCTCGTTTATAAATAGATTGTGAATCGTATATAAGTATAAACGATTGTAAATCCCTTGAACTGTAAAAAGAAAGCGATTTAAAAGATATTTTATTGTTTTTGGATGTGGTGTGGACAAAATACCTACTTAAAAGAACAATGTCACAAGTCGTATTTAAGCAAAGCACGGAATGCACATCTCCGGTCCCCTTATTCGCCTAAAATGGTAATTTGAAGTGGTTTACACCATAATTTGCAGCTCAGTTCTCTTTATGTTAAAAAAAAAAAAGGTTGATTTATAACTTGGAAAGATGGGAACCATTAATCAAAAGCCTGTTTTATAATGTAACCTACATTAAATTTACATTTTTTATATAAAATTTGTACATTGTGTGTTTATTTCATTAAATTTAATATTATCTCTTTCCTTTCGTAGTTTAATATAATTAGTATGGTATTATCTTAAAAAATATCGCTTCGTTCATTAATCTTTGTGCATGTGTGTTTCATCTTTCATGCTCGTAAAAGACCTTCTATAGGTCGAAATAAAACAGTTTTATCTGACTTTATACAGGGGGCCAGAAAGTCCCTTTACATCTGGAACCTCCCATCCTGATCATTGATATGGCAGAAGTGCTCCTCACGTGAATTGCAACGTGATTGCCGCGTAACTGCCACGTGACTGCCCGGGGAGGAGAATAAAGTCTGTGCGTTGACCAGTTCATTGTCTTGCCTTTCTGTGCTTGGTGAAAAACAATGGCAGATACCAGCGACTTCACTTTGGAGGAGCGCTTAGTGACAAGTGTGTGGGTCCATGAACGGAAACACAACAATGAAAATATGACACAGGTGATGGATAGGTTTCATGAACGGTTCGGCAAGGAGCCACCAAGTTGTCAGACTTCGATCACGTAGGAGAAGAGAGCTTTTCGCCTGGGAAGTGTTTTGGTTGCTCCCCGCTCTGGTCGTCCATCAACCCGAAGGGAAACAAGTGCTTAAGTTAGTGCGTCATTGATGCGTTCACCCTGCAAGTTGCCCAGAAAGCGTACTGCAGAACTTGGAAGTAAAAGGAGCACAATGCAACTCCACATGAAAATGGACTTAGGCCTGCAAGCATGCCGACCAATGACCATCAATGAACTAACGGACGATAACTTAAACCGCGCATGCAGGATCTTGTTGGAGGCCTTCCGCACTATTCCTGCTCGGGGAAGTTCATTCTTTTCTCTGATGAATGTGCTATTTATAAGAGTTCGCGGGATAGGAACATCTTCATATGGGCAAAGGAAAACCCACATTTTTACCAAGGATTGAGAACAATCCTCCGCACGTCATGCTTTGGGCGGAGATGACAGAAGAACACATCTTTGGTCCGTATTTCTTGGAGGGTTCCGTGACCCAGATTACTTATCTGAAGATGGTGAATGACTGGCTTCTTCAACAACTGCAGAATTTTGACATCAACGACACGGTTGTTAGCAACACAATTGAGCTCCCGCCCACTTCGCACTTGCTGTTCGTGAACGCCTGAATGAACTGTTCCCTGGCCGGTGGATAGGACGTGGGTCCCCAAATTCACCAACATCTTATCCTTTGCCGCCTCGAAGTCCGGACCTTACGACACCAGACAATGCCCTGGGGAGTATCATCAAATCATACGTCAGGAAGAACTACGTGGACAGTGATGCTTTGCGGACAAGTGTGTTTGAAGCCTTCCAGCATGTGACACCGCAGCTGCTAAAGCGGATGAATAGGAGGACATGGAGGCGTAACAAGCTGTGCAGGGATAATGGTGGTGCATACGGACGTTTTGGACAAATAACTAAGTGTTATTAAAGTTACAATGAAATAATTGCACGTGTAAAGGGACTTTCTGGCCACCCTGTATGTATACGACTTGAACAATATTTATGTAAATGTCCCTTCCTTTTTATTTTCGTTTTTAAAGAAGAGACTATATTTTTTTTAAAATGTATTTATGGCCTTTAGGCATCTGGCCTAGGCCGGCACATGGGAAGGGAAAGATGTCGATCAGGGTTTATGTTGAAGGTGCCATCCTGGCATTGGCCAGGTGTGACTGAGGAAAAACCTCAGTCAGGATGGTCGGTCTCTGGGATCAAACCCATAACATCCCAAATGCTACACCAACGCTCTACCACTGAGCTATGGCGGCTCGGTAAAGGGCTGTGATAGTATAACTTTTTGCCATGATAAAGGAGACAATAAATAAACGTAGTAAATCGTAGCCAAACAGGTGATAACAGATTTTAGGGTGGTCATGAAATTGCTGTGGTGTAAGACCTTTCAACCTTAGGTACTTTATCAGTGCAAGAAGTTCACTTTCGTCCATTATCGTATGTGATGTACCCTTTCCGTTCACATATGTCTGTAGGAAAATATTCTAATGAATTGGTGGCCTAACTTTTGGATACAGTACCTTTAAGGCCTTCTCGTAACCGCGTAGCAACTTCGATGCGTGAGTGCGTCCGGATTCGAACTTGTTTTTCGACGCCCCTCATATGTTGACACAGTGTTGACATATTTTGTTACATCGGGTTTAGATATTCGATCATTTTCTGTAATTGTAAGTGCATTGTATTGTTAAATTTATACCTATGTATACAGATTTACCACATTTCGAGATGGCTTCTGTATCGTGATAGTCATGTGTGATTTTTTTTTCCACGTGTGAATTTCAATGTAAACCTTCATGATTAATACTATGGGCATTCTCACCAACATACTGGGAATTCAGGAGATGCTCTTCTTTCCATTTCAGTTTCGTTAATCTTCCATATTACGACTAACTAGTTTATATCATATTATTTCTTTTCTTCTATTTAATTTGCAGTTATTATGGTCTGAAGTGGGGGCTACGGTTGGGAGATGACATTCCCTGGCGAGCATTTCGTGAATAGGTAAGGAAGGCGTATTTAAGGTAACATTCCGGCATTCGCCTGATGGTACAGAAAATCTTGAGAAATTTTAGGATAACTGGCGTGAGCAGGATTCATACCCGTGTCGTCTCTCCAGTGCTTATATGGCTGTTACTCATCCCACTTCTACGTTTTAGTGGGAGAAATCCTACTTTTGAGGAAAATTTCCTATTTCCTCAATGAAGATAAACAGAAGGCCTTGACATAACTAAGCCTGTTATAATCCAGGTTGTTGTACAATTTATTTCAGGATTTCATTTACGTCTTTAAGCTTCAGTTATAGTATGGTCCCTCTACATTGTTTAGCATCTCATTTCAATGGTTCATTTCTCTATCTTAGGTTAATTTTTTGTTTCAGTTACGCCGCCTTGGTTTTGTTTCGTGCAAGCTGAAGTACCTGAAGAGTTCTTTATTATGACATAAGATTTGTGATGTTAATATAGAAGCAGAAACAAGTTCAGCTCATGTGGGGCTTCGATCATCATTCGACAAGGGGTTTTCAAGCTTAAACTGTCTACAATTTTTGGTCTTTGATCACAAGCAAAACATCCAGACCAAAGATCGTTGACGGCTTAAGCTTGTAAATAAATACCATGTGGGATGAAAATCGAAAGAAATGTCATGGCACCATAGCAATTCTTCAGAAGCCAGAAGAAGAAATAATATCTTTTTTCATTACTATTTTCATGATACAACAGTTATAAAACTCTACACACTTTTTTCCAACACATTTTTTTTTTTTTTTTTTTTTTTTTTTGTAGGTGTTTGTATAGTATCAAGAAGTGATTTTTTTAAATAAACCATAATGCCAAATAAATTGACATCTTTTAATCGGCTAAAACAGAAGAAGTAGATTTGATAGATGTTGGAAGAATGGTGTGAAAAGTAAGGTTCAAAATTCGAAGTGTTATGTCGATGATGTAAGAAAAAAAAAATAAGTGTGATAATCGTGGACTTAGTCAGGTATGAATCATTCACAAACTCGCAGTCGCTTTACTTTCATTAAAGACACTGTGAAAAAAAAAGTTACAATTTAAAACAAACTCTGGAATGTCAAATAGAACTTTACATCAAATGGCACTTGTGAATCACCGTCAAGTGTACAAGTGGAAGTGTGATTTCTAGTTCACAGTTACAGTTTTTAACATATTTATCTTTCAAAGAAGACACAACTTAGTCTTAAGAGATCTTGTAAATCTAGGAAGTAATGAACCTAGTGTTAAGAAAATTGTTTTTCGGGATATTAGTGAAGTAAAGAAACTATTTACCTGTCCTTGTCGACAGGAACATGTACCTTGCATGTTCATGGAGAATTTAAGAAAGCAATTGCAGTATTTGGTGAGGGAAGTAGTGGATTTGGTGATTGATCTGCATTTTTTTTTCTTCAAACTTCTGCCTGTAAGGCTGGAGGAATATAAAAAGTTACGAAGTGAACTTGGAGTGTAGTGTTAATGTTTTGGAACACGTGGATTTTGATTGGATTAGTGTTAACGTCGCAGTCGAGCTGGTGAGATTCTAAGAACGGAACCTACAGTTTTTTGTTAAAGTGAACCCCGAACCACTCCGTTGAATAGACTCCGGCGGGAATTTAACTCGCGACCATGTGTACAGAAAGCGAACACGCTAACCTCTCGGCCCCTGCAAGGTTATTGAACATATGAGTGCATGCAGATGGCTGACTTTAGGTCCACTAGTTCTAAGAGTAAAAAGTCAGTAGAGTGTTCCCAAGGAATATTTTGTTAAAGCTTACGCAAAGAGACAAAAAGATATATGAGAATGCAAGATACAGAAGAGCTGTGAAGTGTTTGAAAACACACCTCTCCACTAAAGTTGGAATGCACTTTCTTCTATCTGTAATCAAAATATTTGGGAGTAGTTTATGAACTTGTTTGTCCTGAATACCTCTTAATCCATGCTCTTCATGAGCACGTACTGAAAATATGCGCGGTCAGTTCATGAAGCATGAAATGATCAAAGACAAATCGTTGCATGAACTTACAATACTTACGATTCCCTCTGTGTATTTTTAAAAAAAAAAAAAAAAAAAAAACTACTAAATAAGTTGTATCGGAAGATTCAGAAAAACACTACTCCATGATATGTGGAATTTGTCCCACACATTAGCAGAATATCTAATTAAAAGACTGCCTTTAGATAATGTAATATTGAAAGAAAGTAGATGCCTAAAATTTTAACACAGATGTGAAGGTTGGACTGTAAACTCTGAAGCAGCTTGAAAATACGGTTCCTCTTGTATTATCTTCCAATGTGCATACCATTGGGAATGAATGGAGTACTGCAATGTGAAGATAAGTAAAATGTTCGCAGGGTTCCCACTCACCTGGAAAACCTGGATAGTCAGGGAATCCAGCTTAGCACTAAAAAGTCCTGGAAAAGTCAGGGAATTTGATAGCTTATTGAAGTTCATTTAGCTACACCAGGCATTTAATGTTAGATAGTTTTTGAAGTTACTTGGAGGCTAATGTTCCAACCATGAAGCAATTTAAGAAAAGAATACAGTGAAATATTTTGATGTATCTTTATTTTCAGGCAACTATGATCTTTATTTTCCCATGGAATTATGATATATCTGGTGTAGTAAAAAGTAATCCATTATTTTTGCATGACATTGAAGGCTTGACTTACCATAGTTAGAATGATCCGATTTAGGTCACATATGCGCCGTTTTGTTCGATAACGTGTTGCCATTTGGAAGGTAATATCATGATGCCTCTCTCATAGAAGCCCTTGTTCCTATTGGCAAAAAATTGAGACAGTCGATTTTCACAAGCCTCTCTTGAAGCGAATTTTTCACCAGCAAACGTGTTCGCCATGGACAGGAACAGATGGTAATCACTCGGTGCCAGGTCCGGACTATAAGGTGGATGCATAAGAACCTCCCAACCAAGTTCCCGGAGCTTCTGGCGAGTCACTATCGATGTGTGTGGCCTGGCGTTGTCCTGGTGGAACACAATGCCTCTCCTATTGGCCAAAGCTGGCCGCTTCTGGTTGATTGCTGCCTTCAGACGGTCCAATTGTTGACAGTATAGTTCCGAGTTAAGGGTTTGGCCGTAGGGGAGCAGCTCATAGTAGATAATTCCCTGCCAATCCCACCAAACACACAGCAAAACCTTCCTGGCCGTCAATCCTGGCTTGGGCACCGTTTGCGCCGGCGCACCGCGCTTCGACCACGACCGGTATCGCGTGACGTTGTCGTAAGTGATCCACTTTTCATCACCAGTCACCAACCGCTTCAGAAATGGGTCGCTTTTGTTGCGATTCAGCAGCGATTCGCAGATGGAAATTCGGTCCATGAGGTTTTTTTTGCGTTAACTCGTGTGGCACCCATATATCAAGCTTCTTTGTGTATCCAGCCTTATGCAAATGGTTCCACTCGGTTTTTTGTGCAATGTTTAGCTCTTGGGCAATCGAAACAGTGCTTACATGACGGTCGGACGCGACAATGTCCATGATTCTATCGACATTTTCGACACTTGGCCTTCCAGTGCGTGGTACATCTTTGACGTCAAAATTACCGGAACGGAATCGACGAAACCAAATTGCGCGTGATTGGCTGTTACAGTATCAGGACCATAAACACTATTCACATTTGCAGCCGCCTGGCTTGCGTTTTCGCCTTTATCGAAGAAAAACTGTAAAATATAGCGTATTTTCTCTTTGCTAGTGTCCATTTTGACGCGCGCTCACACGACACTGAGTCAACTCATCACAACTATCTGAACAATGTTTGTAGTACGCAATCTCATCGTTTGAACGCCATCTCGTTGAACCCGATCGGACTTATACAACGCGAGATACAGATCACTGAAGCCATCTATTGGCAAAATAATGGATTACTTTTTACTACACCAGATATATCGTCGCTTAAGAAACAACACCGCCTATGTGCCAAAGAGCACACGTTTCACAAGTTTTCAGTAGACACAAAAACTGAAGGATATAGGCGATGTTGTTTTAGTAGAGGAGATAGCCGGTGTTAGAACAAAGGTTAATAGCAGCGCATTCTGTTAATGTTTGTCGAAATACGTCGTGAGAACGTGTTAAATGCATGAAGAAGCAAAAAAATAAAAAGTCATCAGTTTTGCAAAATGTCGCTTAGGCGGTGTTGTTTCTTAAGCGACGATATACAAAATGGGGTACCTGGAAATTTCTGAGTAGTAGTGACCTGGAAAAGTCAGGGAATTTGATCTTGGCAAATGAGTGGGAACCCTGTGTTCGGCATTGCTCCCAAGATGAACATAGAGCAATGAAGAAGATAATTGATCTCTACAGGAAAAGCTCTTTTCTTTGAACTACGAGGGAAGGATGCTCTTGGGCAATGTAAATATTCTGAACTGACACAAGATATTGTGTTACCTCATGGAAACTTAAATATCGAGCGCGGATTATCACAAATATCAAACTGTCTTACTGATAATAGGACTTTTCTCTCTAAAGTATCCATTAGTGCTGTTTAAACTACCAAAGATGATCTTAAACAATACAACTACCTCAGTGATGTAGTGGGGAATAGTATTGGAGTAACATGAATAGTTTGTTAGAGTATGAATATGGCAGGTACCGTGTACATTGTCACTCCTACTACAAGAATAACCAACCGTACATGTTAGCCCTAGCCAGGAAACAGAATTGATTATTTTAACTAAAAACGGACGGAAACTCGTTAAATTGTTGTGGCTTTTAACTAAATAGAAACACGGACAATAAATATCCTTGTAGTGTAAGGTTACCAAGTGCTCCGATTTGGTCTTTACTGTTTTTCTAGATACTTCTCACGTATAAACATTATGTTTATATATATTAAATGAGAAAGGCGATCCCTTACGTATAAATGATGTACTGTGGCAGCGTCCTGGATTCACTGCACCCCTGAACTATCAATGGGACGAAGTACCAATAACGATGGACTTCATTAACAAGGGATGTAGAGCCCGTAGGTCGTACAGGGCAAGATTAGACAAAGGGAAGACAATGAAGACTGAATAGAAGATAAACGAACAAGAAAAGAAAAGAGCTAAAGAAAACACAAGGAAGGACTGGAAGCAAAAAATAAAAATGAAACACATCACACGAAGCTAAGGAGGCAATACAAAATAAAATTACTAGAAAAGCAAAAGACAAACACTAAAGGAGAGCCTTAAGCCGTACTAGTTTTGAAGCTAATGAAAAAGTACAGTAAAATGAAATGATCGGAAAGGGTTGGGTTGCAAATTGTACAAGAGAATTGGAAAGGAAAAAGGTGGCAAAAGTGCACCAAATACAAATGGAAGAAAATTCGCATTCATGCTTTTAAAGTAGTTCCTACTTCGTTATGATGATGTACCTGCTTTTTAAACCAGAATCGTTTCGTAACTGCTCTGTGCTTAACCAGAGTCAACTATCGTAACCACTGGCCCACGAGGGCTGTATAAAATTAACAGACATTAAGAAGTTGTTAGGCATTATTTGTAGCGTAATGTGAATACATAAATGTTTTGAAAACTTTTTTTATACCCTGTTTACAGTGTTCAGCTTACTTTGTAAAGTAGGTGGTGAATACTTTATCCACACCTTGTACTAATAAATAACAACCATTGTGAATATCGTGCAGTCTTCAAAAGTAATTCCATGTTCATTCAATGTTGACTCACTCACATCTGCTATTTCTTACAGGCTTCAACTGTAGAAGTGCAAGTTAGTCCTTACTTCATTAAACAACCAGTGTCTCAGGTTTACCCAACAGCCAAAACAGTACGATTTGAGTGTGAAGTCGGAGGAAACCCAACTCCCACTATGACATGGTTAAAGAACGGTGAAGTGTTGCACATTAATGGCAGGATCAAGCAACGAGAAAATGTATTGGTTCTTTCGAACACAGTGACATCGGACTCAGGGCTTTACCAGTGCGTTGGAAAGAATTCCATTGGTGAAAATTGGACTGCTGCAAGACTGCTCGTGAATGTGTCACAAAATCAACCAGATCCACCCCATGTTTTGCATTGTAATGCAGAATCATCGAGTGAAATTCGGTTGGACTGGGAAAGTCGAAATGACACAAGGAAACCTGTTAGGACTATCAAGGCATACACAGTGCATTATGTACCAACTGGTAAGACTTTTCGTTGTTTTTACTGAATATCTGGGTTTGGGGGAAGATTGCTGAAAAACGTTTTACCCTTTAATGGTTGAGTGTATTGTGATATCCAATTTGGTTGTGGCGTATTTCGTATAGTTCAAATACTAACGAAATGTATGAATGAAGAATTTATCTTTACGAAAAGATTAAGTTGATATAAACTGAATAAACATGAAACGTATTTAACGAATTAGACAAAGGGAAGTAGTCCTAAGTTTGTCTTTCGGTGGGGGCTCTTAATTTTTCATTTTTGACCCAACATCTTGAGAACAATTGGGAAGTTACTTGCATAAGGAAGTAGCGAAAGGAGTCATGCAAGTTAGGCACACGTCTAGGAACAGGCTTTAAACTGCCCCCATAACTCTCCTCTATTTGAACGTAATACAGCCCTATGATAGTCCGTACGGGGCTTTCGCTCCGCCCAGTTTAATTTAAACAAACTGAAGAAGGTAAATTACGCAAGGGGTATTTCCATGTGTGTTGTTCGTAATGCCAGTGACAGTTGAAAGTTTAACCTAATTAGAGTATAAGATTATACTAAGTACATAATGAGGATAACATGGTT
Source organism: Lepisma saccharinum (assembly GCA_022664845.1). Classification (NCBI taxonomy): domain Eukaryota; kingdom Metazoa; phylum Arthropoda; class Insecta; order Zygentoma; family Lepismatidae; genus Lepisma; species Lepisma saccharinum. The sequence continues at coordinate 26,871 of JAGDQP010005893.1, read as the reverse complement.
TCAAACTCACCTTTTAATATCGGTATACAGATAAGAAAATTGTCGAAGAATACATACATTAAGAAAGTGTTATTACCTATACCTCTTTCTCGGGGAGAAAGGAGGCTGTGTTCCGCCTGGAATGAAGGGGCGGGTGTGTCTAATATATAAATATAGATAGATAAATATAGCTAAGGTAAATTTATGATAAAAAGTAAGGAAGATACTTACAGCGTATATGATCCGTAAAAAAATAATTACAAACACGTACACAACACTAATTTTTACATAGTTTTTTGCAATATTTCGATATTAATATCGTAGACTTGCTGTAGAGAAAGAGAGATACACACGTGGATAGAACAAAAGACTAGGACGACACGCAGCGGACGGTGCATCGTTTGGAGAACAGTTGAATGCTGAATGGCGCGTGGAACAATGGACAACTGTACAACCAGTAAGTATTGGATAGGATTGTGGAAGGAAAAGTGTTGAAAATGCAGAGAAAAGAGTTATTGAAGATTAAGTCCAGGATACATTTTAGCGCTCAAACCATGAATAAAGAAAGGCCCCTTCCCACAGTTGAGGTGCTGGTCGTAGGGGGTAAAATTTGGATTATGGCAACCAGGAAAGATATGTCGAAATTGGTGTTGAGACTCGGTGTGTAAGTAGACTGGGGCATCCGGTTTGTTAGTAGTGCAAAAGTGGCGATGGTTAACACGAACGTTGAAAGGTCCACCTGTTTCCCCCACATAAAAGACATCACAACATTTGCAGGTTAGGATGTATATAACGTTAGAAGTGTGGCATGTACCGTTGGGATTTAGGGTGTATTGGCCATTAGCAGTATTGGTACTGACTGGGAGAAGTAATGAAAATGGAGCAGGTCTTACATCTGGGTCTCAGGCATGCATGGGCGCCGGTTTGAGGTGGTGGCGAGAAAGGATTTATACCGACTAAGATGTTCCTAAGATTAGGTGGATGTTGAAAAACTAATCTAGGTTTGGTGGGGAATACTGATCTTGTGTCTGGGTCAGATTGGAGAATGTGGAAATGAAGCTGTAGGATTTGTTAGACCTTGGTTAGTTTAGGATGGAACTGGGTGATTAGAGCCGGTAGGTTGGGGTTTGAGTGTGTTGGATGTGTGAGGATGCACGGCGAATCTGTTTGGTTACAAAGTTAGGTGGTAATATATATCATACAATATGCTAGAAGGTTAGGTGACTTTCATATATATAAATATATGAAATTAAAACGAAATCTTCCAGATAGTCCAGCGTGAAGATTCGTAGGTATCGAGCGCCATATCCCGCTGGCACCGGAATAAAGAATAATAGCTATTAGGGTTTTAAAACCTTCGGCCAGGAAAATAAGTGGACATTAACACAGAGTAACGCAGAGCAAAGCTCTTAGAACCATAAAATTGCAACAACATTAAAAATCGTGGAAACAGCTCACAGGAGATCCCAAAGATCTTGTGTTTCACACGTCGTCTTCAAGATCCTATACATAATCAACGCTTCCGGTGAATTGGTAGTAACTCTGAGATTCATTATATCTATCATGTTCGTGGTTTTTGTACTTTAGATTTATCAAATAGTAAAAAAATCGTAATTCGCGGCCAAGCCTTTCGCCGTCGAGCGTATGCAATCAGTCTGTCAAGATAGTCGCGCAAGAATGCATAGCTGCGGTTTTCCTCAATAACCATGAAAAATCTGTTTTAGCCAGCAATAAACCTTGCCTCTAAATATCTGACCACAACGTACAAGACATGATAATGGGTTTTAAACGATAAAAGATTTAAGATCTGGCCATATGATATATTTAGAGAATATAGATTAAAGGCATACAACTATTTACAAGTACAGAAGTATGAATATATGCAAATACGCAGTCTCTCTAACAGATTCAGTGTAGCTTAGTTTATACAAACATCATTATTTAACATGAATTTAAGCCTTTCTCATTGCGACGTTAAAATGTCGGTGGCAGTCTTTGCCTGCCCCACTATTACGAAACAAAACTTTTTTATTTAAAATTTATCTTTATTTAGTTCAATTCTTTATTTACGAGGATAAAAAATATTATTAAGCATCTACACGGCTACTTTGCTGAAGGCAGCCGGGGAGAAAAGTAAATAAGAAAAAGGTGTCCTGGGGACACACATGCAGGTGTTAGCCAGAAGAAGGAACAGATTAAAAGGAAACAATTCGTCACTTATATAAAGAATTACCTAAATAAAACTTTTCTTGCACAGCGTTTAAGAATATGTACGTAGATTTCCTTTTTTATTACTTCACTCACATTTATTTATTTAATTATGATTTAAGAGAGGACTCCGTGGCCTCGGAAAAGATTCTACAAACAAGCTACTTTGCCCCAAACTTCCTTTCATGTCAAGCCGCGACATAATGAACCTAATGATTAGTAAGACTTCCATGTCAAATGAGACCAAAGGACTCAGCCATACTTCCATGAAAACTTGGCAGCTACTCAAATTACTACCCAAGGTGGTTCAGTTGGAACCTATGCACTCTCATGTGTCATTTCAATTTATTACTAGGTTTCATTTACTTATAGAATAAAGATAGAATATTTAAGATTAATGGTTTAACTTCGCCAGAAACAAAAAAAAAATTACTAGGTTTCATTTACTTATAGAATAAAGATAGAATATTTAAGATTAATGGTTTAACTTCGCCAGAAACAAAAAAAAAAACAACACTTTTTTGTTGCACCTTAATACAGCCTGTACATTTCTTTGACACGCTGCATGACTAGTAATTAACAAGCAAAGGTTACGTGTCGGCAGCATTTTCATACGTGCCTTGTAAGAGAATTTCCTACTTCCAATCCGGGAATTTCAGTAGCGCTGGCCACTTCCCCTTTCGAAGGTGGTCCCTCGCACTCCAGGGGAGTGCTTGAGTACGTCCATATACCCTTATTTGAATCTAAAATTAATTTAAAGAATAGAATAGCGTAAAGCTACTTTAAAAAGTAGGAGAGGAAAAATATGTACGTACAGGTATGACACCTCGGTACAACACAAAATGATCTCTTACCTTATTTATTTATTTATTCTCAATCAGTTTCATAGAAAAGACGATTGACTCGAACTTACATTTTCGCACCGGCGATAAAACGTACGAGTAGGACTGCTCTTAACCGGCGTTAAAAGGACGAAAAAAAAAATAATAATAATGATTCGGCTGGCAGCATAATCTTAAAAAACATGATCTGGATCGAAGAACGCTACAAAAATCTGTATGAAATGTTACAAAAGATTGATGAAACAAATTTACGGAGTAATTAACGAAATCAAACAGTGATACTGTCATGGTTAGGAAGAACTTAGTCTTCTAGAGTGGTCAAAGGTTCTTCTCCGCAGTCACTAAGGACTACATCTCGGCGGATATCTAAGATCAGAGAGCTGAGCGAAAGATGTAATACTTGTCGATGTCTGTCGCTGACTGCCCCCGCTTTCTAGGCAGAATTCCTATATGTAGAACAAACCTGAGGCTCAGAAACCCTCTCCTGGAAGTTCTCTGCGGTCTGCGCACACCAATGAGAAAAACTTAGTTCTTTGAAAGAACACATGTGTGCTAGCCTCGTCAAAACATTCAGTAACAATATATGTGAAACTTGTAAAAAGTAAGAGGCTAAATTTTCCCTGTTTTCTGTTGACTACAACGTTTTTTTTTTTTTTTGTTTGTTTGTTTTTTTTAGAAAGCGCTTTTTTAAGCTACGAATTTACTGAACATGTAAAAGAAATCGAGAGATTGAAATGTATTAAAAATACATAGAAAATTACTTTAAAAAATTATCTTGAATCACAAAAATACTAGTTTCCCTAGTTTAAGACTTGTTCAAGAGATATACATATATACATAAACTGAAATTTAACTAAAAGAAAAAAAAATTTAGCATAATAATAAAAAAAAACAAGTAACAGGTCGACGAAGACTGCATGTTACAGTGTACGACAATATTTTCAAACCTAGAGTCGAGTTCTTCAGTCGTAAAAGGAGCAAGAATATGGGAATTGGAAAAGTTAAAATGTCCAGTAGAAAAACCTTGTCTACAAATATATAGAGTTCATTAAGCAGCACTTAAGAAGTTATCAATTTGCTGTCCTGAAACTTCCCTGCTAAAATCCATGCAGTTTAATCTCATGACTGCTCATTAACACAGTATATGTGTGTGAAAGTGACCCTATAAACAGCGGTTACTAAACACGTTACTGACTTTCTTTTTAATCAATAGCATAGTGTCCCACATCAGGAATAGAAACTACAATGCCTCCTTGACAAATAGAAGATTTTTACATCAGTTATGACTTTGATATTAGAAGGCGTAAAGTAATGTTGGATTCCTAATCATCACAAGTCGAAATACCTGTTAAATTATAGGTATTATATAAATCTCTCACTGTGATATAAGGGTGTAAACGTATTGAATGTACTTTGCCTCGCCTAAGTGTGTTTGCAGCGTATAGTGCCAGAGTTAGATTTCTTATATATATATATAAAAGAGGTGCGGAGAAGCTCAGACACATTCAGCTGTCTGAATTAGCAATTAAGCTTTAAATGTTTAAATAGATATGGTTTCTTTATTTTATAAATATATATATATATTAAATTTTCTATTTAAGACGGTGGTGAAGAGATGCAGTATGTGTCCCTCAATAAAACTCATCTGATTACCAAGCTGAAGCCCTACACCAACTACACATTTTACGTAAGATCATACAGCGAACGGTCAGCAAGTGATCAGTCGGATCCAGTTGTGTGCAGCACAAAAGAAGGAGGTAAGTACATTCTTGATGTGTTGATGTTTTGTTTCCATTGTTATGGTTTATTACTCCATTTATTAATTTGTTGTTGATAGCTATACTCTTTGATTCACATGATGTTGCTCGTTGAGCTACAGTACTAGATAATCCGTTGTTATAACGATAATAAGTTAGTGTCTGAATAGTTAGGTCTTATCGTAGGGCATTGTTTCAAATTTGGAAACATTTTTTTATTGTGTTATGGTTCGTTAATTACGTTACTTATGATTGATCAGCAGTGACCGAATTCACAAATATTGATGAAGGACGTGCCTCCGGGGAAAGCAGGAGCCAGGATCTTAGTCAGGTACCATCTCGGTAGCAGTAGTCCAACCTTCGCAGTTCCACAGTAGACTCATATTCATAGAAAATTATTAAGAAAACTTGCACATACAGCATGGGGTCTACAAGTCTGGAAAACCTGGAAGACAGGGAAATCCTTAATATTTCTGGAAATTTTATAAACAATTTAAAATTTTAATAATAATTTTATAAACAATTTTAATTTTCTTGTCTTGTTGAAAATTACAAAGTTAGAAACAATACATTTAAAAATTTCGCCTATGTTGCACCGATTTTAAATTCGGCTTATACTGAACCTTCACGGTTTCGTTTTGCTTGCCTAAGTAAATCTAACCTGCAATGCCCAATGCAGATTAAAATGTCTGTGTGAAACCAACTATTTTAATACAAACTATTTTTTTTTAATTAATTTGTTACAACCTTTACATCTAATTGTACAAAATTTATCTTTTCAGATTTTGAAAGGATTGTGATTCAAAGGCATTCTAATATGGCAAAACGGACAGTCTTCAGTAATTCATGGGTCCTGAATAGCTAATACCAGTGGAAAATGTCGTTTTGTGAAAGGTTCAGGGGAACGAAACAGTGCTCCAACTGCATTGTGTACCAGCTCTAATCGTGCAAACATCTGCAACCACTGAAAGCAGCTGTTGTGTTCTAGAAAATGAATTGGCAGCGCAAGCAGCATCTGTTACACTCTCTGTAAGTGAATCCAGTGAATCTTCGTCACAGTCAAGGATGAAAATTTTTGGAGAAAGGCAGTGTTACAAGTGCAGAAATACTGTGGTTAATCATCAGTCAAACAGAAGTGCAGCTAACGCTGTTAATTTATTTCCCATTATGTTTCCTGACAGTGATATCGCTAAACAGATGAAACTTCAAAAAGATAAATGAAATAGGTTACACCATTACCTTTGGATTGGTGTGTTTTTTGAAAGCAGAGTTATTGAAGAAAGGGACTTTATTTTGTTATTTGATGAGTCTGAACAAAGTTTCACAGAAGGAACAGTTACATATTCTTGTACGTTACTGGAATGAAGAAAAAAGTGAAGTATCTACAAGGTATTTGGATTCAGTTTTTCTGGGTCATACCACAGCATCCGATTTATTGACTGCAATAAACAATTCATGCACCTTGAATTTAAGACAAATTATACAAGTTCCAGTGGGATGGACCGACAGTAAATTGGAAGCTGTTAGCAGACCTGAAGAAAGATCTAGACAGTGACAGCCCTGATGGTAAGAAAATCCTGGAACTGGGAAGTTGTGGTTTGCGTGTGTTACATGGGGCTTTCAAGACATCTTTTCAGAAGAGTGACTTTGATGATGTAACATTTCTTCGTGATTTATATAACTTATTCAAAAATGTACCTGCAAGAAGAGCTGACTTTACAAAATATACTGGATGTACTATGTTCCCAAATAAGTTCTGTCCTATGAGATGGTTGTGTAATGTTGATGTGGCTCAGCGTGCTATTGTGTTACTACCTTATTTGAGAAAGTATGTGAAGTTGGTACAGGAGAAGAAGCTTCCAGTAAACTGCAAGAGCTTCAAAACCATTTCCCAGGGTCTGAGGATCCTCTGTTAGGGGCAAAGTTAGCTTTCTTTCAGACTGTGAACCATTTTTGACAAGATTCCAGTCCAATGAACCATTGATGCCATATTTGTACAAGGCATTATCTTCCTTAGTCATATCCGTCATAGGAAGGTTTGTTAAGAACTCCTTGAGAACTGTAGCTCGTCAAAAGGTCTGTGCAAGGTAGACTTATCTAAAGATTGTGATGTACTCTTTAAGTGCAGAGAACATTGATTTAGGATTCAGTACACGAGCTTCTTTGAGAAGAACAAAGCAAGTAAGTGACCGTCAGATGCTTCAATTTCGAACTGATTCTTATTTCTTTCATCCAGAGCCCAGTACGTCCCTTGAAGTACAACGTAACTTTTGGTTCGACTTGCATTTCCCCAGAATCGGTACTTAACAGTGTTGTCACTGGCAAAGAACAGCTGAACGTTATATTAGATGAGCTTTTCAAAGCTAATCATTTCTGTGGTACAGCGTGTGATGCCATAAAAAGACAGTTCATAACTGTGTGTTCAAAGAATGCAGTGAGAACAGCAGCAGATTCGTTGGATGCTCACAGGGAAAGACTTGGTCATTTCTGGTTCTTCCGTGTGCTACCTTTGGTGCAAGGGGATGTTGATGATACGTTTGTGGCATTTCTGAAGAAACTATTAATGCTATCTCACGGAAATGCAGTTGTGGAGCGTGGTTTCTCCGTGAACAAAGAATGCTTAATAGAGAACCTCTGACAGTCTCTTGTGGCACAGAGGCTAGTGTATGACAGTGTTGTGTATACTGGAAGGTTGGTAAAAGTTGTTACAAAAAGCATGATTCATGTAGACAGAAATGCACGATCAGTGTGGCAAAAAGCTCTGTCCAAGAAGAAAGAAGAGTTAAAGAAAACGGAACAAAAAGAAACCGAACGAAAGCCCGTGGTTATTGACATAAGAAATCTTCAGCAGAAAAAGGCCAAGCTTATAGAAGAGTCTACAAAAGTTGTACAAGACATTAACAGAAAACTAGAAGATTTTCAGAAGTTACATTAGTGTTGAATGAAATATAAAATGTGTACTACTTGCAACGGCGGAGTTCAAGTTTGATGGCAGAAAGGTAGAAAATCTGTTGTGGAAGCCCATTGTGTAGACTAACACACAGACTAACATTAGTATGTGTAGACTAACATAACATAACCATACGTACACTAACATAACTAACATTTAATCATATTTGTTAGAATATGTAACTGAATCTCCAAAAGCTCCGATAATTACATACAGTAGTTTTCCGACAGTTATAATATGAACTACTCTACCAAGTGCTAACAGCAGTCTATCACTCTACTATTCAGATAACAAACTACAGAAAATTTAGTGTTAAATGGAGCTTTTATTTTTTTTTCGTATGGGTACTGGAAATTTCTGAAAATGCTACTGGAATACCTGGAACAGTCAGGGAGATTTGTCTGCAAAAATTTGCAGACAACCTGATACAGTCTGGCAACACTCAACCTAAATTACATGATAAGCAGCATATATATCTAAAATCTGCCTAGTATAATAGATATAGGCTTAGTATAATCACATTGTGCAATTTTGTGTCCGTATCGGAAAGCTTAGAAGGTCACCATAATATGAGAATTTTTGCCCTGTCTTTTTATATATATATTACTACCCGAGATGTAGCGTCTATTTAGTCCAATGATCACTCTGTGCAGCATATACAAACAATGTGTGTTCGTTTGCTCAAATCATATAACGCTTCAAACCGTGGATTCAAGAAACTGGACTATTTATTTGATAGAGCGTTGTTAAATATAACTCACTAGACAAGTTTTTGATTCTGACAAAAGGAGGAGGCCATAGAAAAACGGTTTAAAGTTGAAAATTTTCTTTATAGAATTCATACAATTTTCAACTTTCTGCACCTATAACTTTGGCAACGTGTATTTGCTGGTGTGTAAAATATTTCCTGACATGAATTGAATCATGTTGTCAGAATCATCACTATTTGCTAAGTTATCAGTATTGAAGTTTCGCCAAAGTCTAGTAAATAACGTATAGGAAACTTTAAATGTTTAGACAGGTAGTGAAATATCCCATTGTTGTATATTTCTCTTTCCTTCACAGTCCCACTGTCAGCTCCGAAGGTGTCCTTAGATGCTACAAGTCCAACGACCTTAAAAGTCACTTGGAAGCCTTTGACGAACGAGGAAGCTCAAGGAGTTGTTACTGATTACAAAATTCAGTGGCGGCGACGAAACAACCCGTCTTCATATGTCGATGAAGTTAAGGGTGATGTGAACGAATATACATTAACAGGTAAGATCATAAGATTCTAAAGAATCAGTCAATATGCTCTGTAACGGAATCAGGATACACACACACACATAGGTTTAAATACAAATATCACTATATAAAATTACATGGGACAAGAATACAGGAAACACAGCGCTCACATTGAAGAATTAGTGCAATTCAAGACATTTGTTTCAAGATATAAAGATCGCTTCCGATAGATACAAACGTGGATGTAGTGTACAGAGGTAGATTGGATTTAGCCTTCACAGATGGTGCATCGAGGAAAATATTTAGAGAAATAATGTATCGGATTTTTTTTCTGGGCAATTTATTAATAGAGATTAGGAGGTTTACATTCCTGAACAAAACTTTACATTCATCACATTGTCTTACACAACCAATTTTAAGAAATTGTATCGAACCCAACTCTCTCGCACATACTACGTATTTCTCTTTAAAAACAAAAACACTATATTGTATACACATCTTTTTTTTAACTGAATATCTTTGTAGTCTTTAATCTGGTGTGATATAGTAAACTCAGATTCATCGAAAGTGGCCAATGGGAAATTTCCTAACAAGGAAGGGTCATGAACGTGTCAAACGGACTTCTGAATCAGACATAGTCTATTCGAAAGAAATAACAGACATAATCAGGGCCAAAAAATTAGGTACTATGGACAACGGGGTAGCCCTCTGTGCTCCGTAAACCCTTTTAAAAGAAAGCCATTTGAAGGAAATTTGAGACTCTCAGTTAAATATCTATTGCATCAACACTATTTATCGGAGAGTCATGGTTCATTCCTCATTCTCTTCAGAATAAACCATGCATTCCAAAAGTGCCATACATTTGCGCCCATGATGTATGCGGAAAGGGAAATTTGGAAGAATTTTGCGAAAATTTTCCCCAAAATCCCTTCTATCAACTTTGGTCCCTTCTGGAGTAGCCCCGGATAAGACCACACAATCCAAATCTATTTCGAAAAATACTATGTGGTATAAGCAATGCATCTGCCAAGTTTGGTTCCGTTAGCTTCAATAGGTATGAGGAAAAGGTTTTATTATACCAATGCTTTCTGTATGTAGGAAACCGAACCTATGACCTTACCTATAAATAGAACAGTACTATTCATCTGGTTGTCATGGTTCGTACGCGGAGACGGAAACTGGAGATAATTAGCGAAAATACCCTCCAAACAATCCCTATTGTGAAATTTAGCGCCCTCTGGAGTGGCCCCGGGAAAGAGAGAATCTAACTAACGTGAGATTCACGTGGCCAAATCCATCCAGTTGTGATCGTAATGTGAAAAAACAATTAATCTAAACCTTTCTAAATCGAACTCATATCACGACCTTCGTTTATCACATCCTCATGCCCGCGATCCCCATTACAAATTTCCGGTTTGTAAAAAGCATTTTGATTATTCCTCGTATTCCTTATTTGCAGTAGCATGTGTTAAGTTAAAACAAATGAATAAAAAGACGGTTTGTTACAATTTGTTGCTTGTAAGTAGATTGCTAGAAATTGGTAACAGAATAAATATTAGTCATGTATAGCCCTGTGAACTTGAATTTTAAGCGATTCACTAAAAATATGCTATTAATGAAGTATCTAAAATTAATGATAAGTACATTATTTATTTATTTATTTTTACACACACAGAACTTGTCAAAGAATAACGAAGGATCCCAAACCAAACCAATCCTTTCCAATCAAACTGCAACTTGCCACAATTATTACCTACAGCGTAACCAATTGTTTTTACATTACGATCACAGCTGGATAGATTTGGCCGCGTACATGGGCGAATTTATGCCCCCATCCCTCCAGTCATTTCTGAAAGACTTTAAATGTGTCATTCTAAAAGATAGCTTTGCCCCCAGGGTCTCTCCCCTAAATCCGCCCATGGCCACGTGAATCTTACGTTAGCCAGGTTCTCTCTTTCTTACCCGGGACCACTCCAGAGGGCGCTAAACTTCACAATAGGGATTTTTTGGAGGGTATTTTCGCTAATTATCTCCAATTTTCCTCTCCACGTACGAACCATGACAACCGGATGAATACTACTGCGATTATAAATGTTTATATTTATGTCCTCTTTATAGGTAAGGTCATAGGTTCGGTTTCGTATATACAGAAAGCATTGGTATAAAAACATTTTTCCTCATACCTATTGAAGCTAACGGAACCAAACATGGCAGACGCATTGCTTATACCACATAGTATTTTTCGAGATAGATTTGGATTGTGTGGTCTTACCCGGGGCCGGTCCAGATGGAACAAAAGTTGATAGAAGGGATTTTAAGGGGGAATTTTCGCGAAATTCTTCCAAATTTCCCTTTCCGCATACGTCATGGGCGCAAATGCATGGCACTTTTGGAATGCCTGGTTTATTCTGAAGAGAATGAGATATGAACCGTGACTCTCCGATGAATAGTGTTGATGCAATAGCTATTTAACTGAGAGTCTCAAATTTCCTTCAAATGACTTCCTTTTAAAAGGGTTTATGGGGCTTCCCCATTACCCATGGCACCTAATGTTTTGGCCCTGAACATGTCTCTGTTATATCTTTCGAATGGACTATGTTTGATTCAGAAGTCCGTTTGACACGTTCATGACCCTTCCTTATAAGTTCGAGGAGTTGCATAATGTGGTTATATTGGTTCAGTTTTGCCATATTATGTAAGTTTTCGAACCTTGCATTTTTATGTTGACATACTTTTATGGATCTGAGTGTAAATGATAAACCTTAAGAGGAGGCGAAATATGACTTAACTTCTTTATGTAAATTGTGTTTTCTTCCTTTATTAAGTATTTCTTTACATAGTTCTCGTGGTTCTTTCCCTGTATATAAAATCAAACACTCTCTCTACCCCTCCGCGAACGTAGCTCAAAGAATAGTCATTAGTCCAAGTCCAGACGTTAAAGAACAGTATTTTCAACGATTATTATTCAGTTTGAAAATGATGACTACGATCTAGTTGAATAATTAAATTTGTTTCTGGCTCTGGCCGGTGGGATAGATAATATTGGGAGGTAGTCGGCCAGGGTCTAGTTCAAAGGTACCTTTTTTGGTATTTGTGTGGTGTACCTGGAAAAACCTGTCAGGATGGGTGGGCGCTGAGATCGTTTCCACTACCTTCCGATTGGTAAGCCAGTGCTCGACCAACTGAGTTACGGCCACTCGGTGACCATGTTTACTGATATTTCAGGAATAGTAGAAAGAAAATATATTCGATGTATTGCTCGTCTCACACTGTCCATATAATACATCTTTATTATTATTGTTAGTGTTAGCTAGGACATTTTCAGTATAGTCACAATAGTAATAACTATTTCCTTTCTTTCCATTTAAAATTAAGAAATTGGATTGAAATACAACAACGGTGCTTTTTCAGTTTATAAATTAGTTGATTTGTTCATCCGTTTTAATTATTTTCCTTCAAATAGGGCAGCCCCGTTATAATTGAATAATCAACAGGTTTTTTTTCTGATGCGAGAAAATAAGTGAACTGGAAATATGTTGTATGATCCGTCTAGTTACAGTGAGTCCGTCTGATCGTCACCAGGGAGAAGATATTATTAAACCGCATTGTTACCTACCGTTAGTTTCGAGAACGCTCCACATCAATTGGAAAAAATTAGACACGCAGAAAAAGCTACTATATTTAGTTACGTAATATATGTGACGTATAATATACGGCTCGTGTGCGGGCAAAAGGTCATATGTCAAAAATAGTAATTTTTCAGGAGAGCGAAAAAAGTTCATATTTGCCGTAAAGAACTATACTTGAGGCTTAAATATCACTTCAGTTTAGAGCATTATTTTCCTTCACTGAAGACACAAAAATTAGAAAATGGAGAAATAATTACTTTTGCTCTTGTGCACGTCCATGAGCCATATTGTTTAGTGTGTTGATAGGTTTTGGTGAATGTCTTGCAACTACCTGAATTTTATCTGACCTCCAGGTTGTTCCGATGTTGGCCTAATGTGGTGTATCGTGTACAATTTGGTGTGAGTTGGACTACTCATGGTGGCGGATCAACTCGTCTTTTGTTGTTACTTGGGTTGCTTTCTTTACAAGGCAAATTATTGTAGGTTTTCTATTCAGAAATCGTAAACATTTGTCTCATTCAACCTTATGTAATGAATTTGAACGAAATTCTACTGGTTGATTCTTTTTGCCTGTAGGTCTACACCCAGGAAAGAAATACGAGGTGAGAGTGTTGGCAGCTACAAGTAAAGGATGGCAGGCATTTCAAGATACCCACCCATCATGGTCAATGTTTGAAATGCCAAATCGAGGTTTAGGAAATGTTCCTTTAGCACCCATAGTACATTTAACTGTTGTAAACTCTACATCAATTGAGGTATGTTGAATCCGTATGTTTCGCAAATTGATCTTAAAATTATAAAATGAAAGGAAATTACGATCAGAATATGAGACTTGCATGGATACTTAGTGTGTAAGTAGTTTGTAGTAGTGATCTTAGATTCAGATTTGGTTGTAAATGAAAGTGGTTTCAACCTCAACAGTATATATGCTTTTTCCCCTATCTCCAGCTTACTTTTTTCAAACATTTAATTGTCTTTGAATGTGCTATAAAACCATCATTCATCAATATGCGGTGCAATGTTTGTTTTGAACATTCCAGCAATAATGTTCGTATGTAATAGGTTCATAAAGAGGTTTGTCAGCCACATTCCGAGTATCTCAACACCAAAATCCACGTCGAATATTTTGTTAAAAATTATAATCGCTGCCAGTAAACGACCGCTTCAACTTTTGTTTTTTGTGTAGTTTAATGAACTGATTTTTGACATGCGTTCAAATCTTAAGTTTGCAGAGAAGTTATGAACTGTTACTTGCATTATGTAGGTGGTTGTGTAATTGAATATTAAGTGTATAGCTTGAAAGTTTTGAGTTGGTATAAATTGGAATTGTGTTCAAAGGAGTACTGTGCATAAGGGTCTTTTTCTGCCCCTCAACCGATTTTAATTAAATTTTGTACGTAATATCTACACATATGAGAGTTCCAATAATCCAAATCCTATGTCCATACTACTTCCGGTTATCATGGAAAGCGCGTCCAAAAATGACCACTACCAGATTCTAATTTTTATAGTGGTGTTCAAAATTAATTCTGATATCTCCAGAATGGCTTAAGCTATTACGTCCATACTTCGTTTGAAAAGTACTAATATAATGTCAATGTTACAGTGTAAACCAAACGATATATCGTAAATTGTTTCGGAGATAAAAATTAATTTTCTTACGTAAACTTTCAATTTTAATTATACAAAATGCACCCTTTCTAAGGAACATTGTGTTGTTTAACCATCAGCCCCTACTAGTTACAAAACGGTACTTCGCTCAAATAATCTCCATCTCATGTAGAAGAACGTATTCAAAAATCATTTTGTAACTGATAGTTAGAAGAAACATTTTACACTCTAAGTTGAGTACCTTACGAAGAAGTATATGTTTGAAATTCAGCTAAATAAACCATCATACGTCTGAAAGTTCTTACGATATCCAAACCACATTTGTGTGACTACTACATTTTGTGTTTTTCTGTCTATCCCGCCGTCCATTATTGACATTTTCTTGTAAACCATTAGTATACTCCACAAGTAACTGCATATTTCTTGCGATATATTGATCTGTAGACCTGTGTCTCACAAGCGCAGACCGATAGGCGCTGCAAAAGGAATATGATACGGAGGTACTCTGTTACCTATTTGTGTGTTGGGTATTACATGAACCGGAGCCTTCCACTACTTAACTCTGCTGTTCGCAGATTCCACCACCCACCGTATTCCTGTTGATTTGTTTGCCTGCAAGGTCGTATGCTGCTTTTGTCCTTTCTTCAGGAACTCGGGTATTTCAGATTAGAAACCTAAGTCTGATAGAAAATAGAGTGAATCCTGGAAGCTTGTATCGACGATGAAAATATTTTCCTCTTGAAGATATGCTCGCATTTCTTTGATGTTGTTTTTAAGCATGTGTTCTGATATTTTAGCGTCCGTGCTCCTAGTCAGCAAGATAAGCAGTAAATATTTTCTATTTCAAACACGGCTGATGTTATCAACTAGAAACTTTTATTGTGTTATGTTCATAACATCCGTACTTGTCACACAAAATGTGGTTTGGTTAGCTGAATTTCAAACATATACTTCTTCGTGAGGTATTCAACTTGAGAGTGTAAAATGTTTCTTCTAACCATCAGCCCCCATCAGTTACAAAATGATTTTTGGATACATTCTTCTACATGAGGTGGAGATTATTTGAGCTAAGTATTGTTTTGTAACTAATGGGGGCTGATGGTTAAACAACACAATGTTTCCTGGAAAAGGAGCATTTTTTATTAGTAAAATTGAACATTTACATAAGAAAACTAATTTTTATCCCCGAAACGGTTATAGTTATAGTCTTTCGGTTTACATTGTAACATTTTCATTATATTAGTACTTTCCATACGAAATTTGGATTTAATAGCTTAAGCCATTCTGGAGATATCAGAATTAATTTTGAACAACACTATAAAAATTAGAATCCGGAAGTGGCCATTTTTTGGACGCGCTTTCCATGATAACCGGAAGTGGTAGGGAAATAGGATTTGAACTATTGGATTGAAACTCTCATATTGTCTAGATATTACATGCAAAATTTCATTGAAATCGGTTGAGGACCCTTATGCGCAGTACTCCTTTATTGTTAATTTTATCTTTCTCTGTATTGTAAGTAACTTAAGAAGAAATCTTGATTGAATCCTCGCTAACATTTCAATATTTTTCGAGTCATGACTGATTCTCCAAATAAACTCCAGATTTCTCCACGCCTTTGTTATGGTCAGTGTGAAGTATAAAAGTCAGTTTTAAAAATATGCTCGCTTGTGCATTTCATAGTTACAGTTTTTGTTTTGTATGATAGAAATTTCTTATCAGAAAGTATAAAACCGTTTTGCTTTTTGTACTGTAGAGTTTCTGCTTAACTCTTATATTTCTTCACTGATTTTGTAAATCAAGTAGTGGTTAGTCATAAAACTTGAGAAAATAAGAATGTTGTAAAAGTTAAGAGTACATTTTTTTTTATATTTAAAACAGGCATTCCCTGTAAAATATTTTCGGAAGGCATTCACAGTTCAGTGCGTTGTATTCTTCAGGTACATCGAATCTCAACATCAGTGTTAAATAGTTTTGATTGATTGGCTAAATTGTTTTTAACTTCCTAAATAAGCTGGCGAGCTTAGAAGGACGTGGCGTAAACTTTTTTTGTAAAGTAGGCTCAGAACCATTTCGTTCAGACGACCCTAACGAGATTTGACCCCGTGACCACGCGCATAGGAAACGAACGGTACTATATTTAATTAATTTGGACTTGACTGGTTTAGATTCCATCTCAACTGAAATTGATGAGTACAGTACTTTTTTTTCACAGTTCTGTTCATTACTAATGTTGGTTGGTACAGAGTAGCATACTAAATAAAATTTCCGTGCTTCGTGCTTATGGTAGTGCAAAGTCAATAAGAAGTGCAAGTGAAGAAGGAACTTTACAATAATCTGTAAAAAAAAAAAAAAAAAAAAAAAAAAGTAACTGGAAAAACCAAAGGAGGGTGATGTTCTTTAAGTAGAAACCCTCATCCTTAGTTCGCAGAATTTTCGTTGAGATTTATTTGCCTGTGCTTGTCTCGATGCATCTCTTTTAGTTCAAGAAGAACAAAACTCAGAAAAACGTTTAGGTATTATGGAGTTCAACTGCGTGGTCACTAAAGAAAAAGAGATCACACTCATAAGGTCCACGACAAAGTGCGTAAAGAACATTGGTTGTAGTATTCTTAATTCATTATCATATTTTAGAACTTGAATTGTTACCAGATTCTTGTACAGATCTTCAAACGTTTACTGGAATTGTTTTATTATTTGGCATGCTAATGAAATATATACTATTTCTACTGAAGGTTATATGGACATTACCACCTGAAAACAAGTACAAACCCATGGGCTATAAGCTGTATTACAGGAAGCAGAACAGTAAACAAGAAGGTCCCATTACGTTGCCTGCAACTCAGTGCGAACATCTACTTGTTGAATTAGGTAAGTGTGTGCATTTGTTCCATAATTGATATTAGGGCTTTAATTGCTTGTAATTATTACTGTAGGAAAAAAGTAATTAATGGGAAGACAAATGGGCTTAATTATTTATGTCTTATGTTTTCTCTGGTAAAGAAAGTAATACGCGCACGGAAGACCGTTATTATACTCACGTTGATTATTGGGGTCAGTAGTATTCCTTCCCGAAAGTGTTCTGATGCGTACAAACGATTTTGAAATAAGAAATATGTAGAAAATAAAGAAGATATGAGCAATTTACAGAAAAAAGTAAAGAAACGTAATAATGAGAAAAAATCAAGTGAAGTGAATACTGTTAATGTGGTGGTGAATTTACGTATTTAACTGTTTTAGTATTTTCAGGTAGTACATACGCGCATATGTTTGTATTTGAATATAAAGAAATAACGAAACTGAAGAAAAAAGTACCGAAAATCGCTAAATATTGATCAACAGGAGTGTGATACATTATAATGTGATATGTAATGTTTGTAAATGAATCTTCAATGAACCTAGTAATTGTGAGTTTTATTTGTAATTTGCTTATTAGTAATAAAATATGTAGAAGTAACAAAGAAGGCTAAGATCATTGTATTGTTTTGTGTTTTTTGAATAAACCTTCTAGGAATGGAAACCACGATTTATGCAAATTTCCCTTGCGTTACCATGGTCTCAATTCCTAGAATGTTGACTTCAGAAGCACAAATAGTACTGCAAACTCAAATTACAAGTTATTGGGTTCATTGAAGATTTATTTACATCACGTTTCACATTGCAGCGTACAAAATATGCGTTTGCACCCTAGGAAGTATTCGAAAATATTCGGGAAGAATACTAATAACACCCTCATAATTAAAACATAATCAGCTTAAGCTCCTTGGTTGCAATATTGGTTGGGAACAACACATTATAGAGGATTATTATTGGATTGATGTTTAGTAAAATTCGTGTAGGCACCTCCTCTATTGAATACTCAGTTAGGTACAACATAGTAATAGTGAAGAGTCTTTAATTTCTGGTGAAGCGTCATTATAACCGATCAACAGTCCAGCTGGTCATTCCTCAGACTTAAAACGGACTTAAGTTGTATTTGTACGAAAGCCCGTAAATTAATTAAATATGGGAGCGGGAATGTTCTGTTTTGATTATTCGGGGAGTATAGGAAATTTTACGGGTGTGACTCATGTTCCTCTGAACTTTTTAGAATGTGGATACATAATTCTAATATGGCAAAATTGTAGGAAAGAAGAAGTGTTCGAAGAGTACTGTAATTGTAATCAGGTGATTCCACAGGTGGTTTATTACATACATAGTTGTAATAATGTGGTTTCTAAAGTTCAGCCATGCAAGTCGTGCATTTACTAAGAGTTACGGATGGATATCTACGGAAAACGTAATTGTTCTCAAGCGAAGATGAATAGCTCATGTGGTACTAAAGACCTCAAAGGAGTCAAGACACCAAAATAACATTAATAAACAGCAGACTTGACTGTACCGCAGCATCTGGTATTCCACATATGAACATATAACGTGCATAATTATTTTTCTTTATCCAATCCGAATTGTGTCTTATTCTAACTGTTAACTTCAATACTGAAGCCATATATTTTCTTCAAAATACCGTAAGTTCAAACGTTGTTAGGTCAACTAACAAAACAAATCTAAAATGATAAACTAAGTATATTTCTTCCGTTCGTATTGTTACGGAATAAACATCGTGCTTCTCACACTGGACATCGCCACATAATCTGGTAGAGCAGTTAAAATGGTTTTACTAATCAAGCAAAGCAGACAGAGTCAATCAGAACGGATCAACAAGGAACACGCAATGTTAAAACAAGCACACAAAATCAAAAACAGTCACTTTCCAAATTATCTCCGCCCAAATCTAACTATAACGTACAGCATAAGTCCTCGTTCGTATTTATACTAACTTACCATCTTGCTTCTCAAACTAACATCTGAACACCGCTGCAATAGTGTAACTTCAATTTGATATTCTGTTACGATTAGAGCTGCTGTAGCTACAAATGTTATTTCTTGTCATGTTTTAAATCTTATTTCAGTACCTCAGACGTGGTATGAAGTTCTAGTACAAGGTTACAACCAGGAGGGAGATGGTGGTGTAAGTCAAAAGTCAATTCATACTCTTCCAGAAGACAGTGGAGAGTCGGAAGATGGTGATATATCAGGATTAGTAGAACCTCCTACCAACTTGGAAGCTGAACCGTTAAGTTCCTCAAGCATTTATTTAACTTGGGTTCCGCCGCAAATATCTGGCAATATAAGTTACTACACCGTGTGTTACCATCAGGTGGGGAATACGTTACCAGTCAATGCTTCAGCCATGAGTTATATCAGAAGGTACGTGTTCTGAACTTTACCACTTTCCATATGAGAGGGGGAGCTAGGGTTCCAGCACTAATTGAAACTAGTATTTTCAGAAGCTTCAAACTTCCCTGATTCACATTAGAAATGTGAACACAAGAAAGTTGTATTCCGAAGGGTCAAAATCCAATAAGACCGCCAGCCGCAACATACATTTTTTAAAACCATACCTGTGTTACTTAATTTTATTTTAGAGAAAATACTAACAACAATGGAATTATGAATCATACCTTGTTTTATTTGGTAAATAACAGACAATTCGCGAATAATATTGTTTTGCGTATATTGGTCTACGTTTAGAAGAAAGAAGAAAAAATCTTTAAAAAATTCTAATTGTTACATAATTTTTTATATCTTTTCCCTTACACTTACGCCACTGTTACTTAGAAGTCAAATTTTCTACTAAAATATTTTGCTATCTATCCTCCATCAACATGCAAGAATCTATGGTTTACACTTGCTTAGTTACGGAGAAAAAAATATAATATATAAAGTAAGGCAAATGTTGGCACAAAGCTTGAATTTACAAAAAAAAAAAAAAGTAGGAAACATTGGTACATCGCAAGAATAAGACAATACATACATGACTGAAACATACTCAAATTTCTAAAATCGTTTCCTTCTCATAAGTACTCCTACAGGCATATTTGGAAGAAAATTTGATAGGTATATTGTATAAATATCGTAACATTACATTGATAAATAATATTTCTCCATATGGAACATTGATAAATAACATTTTTAAATATAGATTTTTTTAAATGGATTATCTTTTTCTGTGCATATGCGCATATGAATTCGCTAATGAAGATAGGGTGATGAAGATTCCTGTGACTAAAAATTGTAAAGTGATACAATTCGTTATTTATAAAGTTATTTGAAAACACATAAAGTTTATAAAATGCGTTAATTGATAAAACATTTAAAACAAATAAATTTAGAGTGATGCATGATAAATAATACATAGATTACATAATATACCATAATTAGAGTAGATAATGATTAGAATTTAAATAAGTAAAGTTGTCTTTGCAAGTAAGTAATAATGAAGTAAATATGATTAGACAACATTTTTCAATATATAATGATGTGTGAAAAAGCACTTGAAAGTTTCTTTTTTTTTTAAAGCATCCTCTATAATTATTATATACGAAGTCTAAGAACATTAATTACACAAATTTGTAAGATATATATATATATATATATATATATATATATATGTATGTATATATATATATATATATGTATGTATGTATGTATAAAATGGTAAAACAGGTAGAGAAAGGGATACTTATATGGTAGATTCTTGAGACAGCTGTACAATAACATCACAAACACAATAGAAAAGTAGTACGTTTCACAATAGCGTTTTTAACTGGTAGGAGAGGAAATGGACAGAGCGGACAGGTGCGGGACTGATGTTGAGGAAACGCCATATTGTCAGCAGAAAGCATGGTGACAATGTGGCCAGGTTATGGAGGCGGGAAAGTGACTAGATGGGACGGAGAAAACACCAAATGGAGAGGAAAGTGCGAAGGTTACTAGGAGCAGGCCCCTCTCCTCAGCTCTAACCAACCTTGAATATCCCAAACACCTCATCCGTAAACAACTGGACCGGGCCCGTAATCATCCCGACCTCCTCGCGTAGCTTCCTCCGCTCCCAATACCACCCCAGCATTCAGGCCCTCCAAAAGCTCCTGAAACTGGCACACCCCATACTCACTGAGTCACCTGAAACTTCGTGCCCCAAAATAGTCTACCGCAGACCTCCAAATCTCAACACGATTCTCACCAGAACTGGACCTATCTCGCCCCCTACCCCCAAACCTATCAAGTGCAATAGACTCCGCTGCAAAACCTGTCCTATTTTTGATCCGTCTTTCCTTCGTACATCCTGTCACTCACAAGACGTACTCTTTCCGACACTCCGGCAGTTGCATATCTTCCAACCTGTTTATCTCCTACTCTGTAACCTATGTTCCGTCTTCTGCGTTGGCGAAACCCAAACTCCTCTAACATACCGCATCAACAACCATCGCTACTCCTCCATATATCAACTTTCGCACCCCCTCATACCTGAACACACTTCCTATCACGGCTGCACCTTTCGAGTCAGAGTCCTGAACCCTGACTCACCTGCCACAGTTAGAAAGATGGGAGCAGACGTACATCTCTATCCTTTCCGCAAACAATGAACCCGGCCTCAACTGCCTGTAACTCCCTCAGCGCAGTGTCTTGTTCTTCCTTTTTCTTCTTTCTTCTCCCCTTCTTCATTATTATTACTTCCCCCTCCCCTCTGGTTCTGCACCCTATTATTCCTTCAGGAAGCCCCCTTACCTGCTCCTAGTAACCTCCGCACTTTCTTCTCCATTTAGTGTTTGCTCCTTCCCATCTAGTCATTTTCCGGCTTCCATAACCTGGCCACACTGTCATCAAGCTTTCTGTTGCTGTCCGCTCTGTCCATTTTCTTCCCTACCAGTTGAAAACGCTATTGCGAAACGTACTAATTTTCTATAGTGTTTGTGAAGTTCGTATGCTCCTAGCTCAAGATTTCACTATGTAAGTATCCTTTTTTCTACCCTGTTTACCATCTTATCTATCTATCTATAACTAGTACAAAGGAAAGCCGGGAAGGCAATTTAAGGCATTCCTAGAACAACTGAACCAATTCCGTGTTGTCCAGTTCACCTGGTCCATTGCCGACAAAAGAGTGACATTCCTTGACGTGGACATCACCTTAGAAAACAACACTCTGACCACTTCCGTTCACATAAAACACACCAACCATATGCAGTATTTACACTACTCAAGTTCCCAACCTTACCACACCAAGAATGTGATTCCTTTCTCCCTTGCCCTGAGAGGACAGCGCCTGAATTCCACCACCTCTGTTGCTGAAACTTACAACCAACGCCTCCGGGAGGCTCTAGTCAACCGAGGCTACGCTTCTAACCTTGTAACCAAACAGATCCGTCGTGCACCTTCACACACTCAATCCACTCAAAAATCCAACCCACCGGCTCTAATCACCCAGTTCAATTTAAACTAACTAAGATCAAACAAATCCTACACTCTAATTTCCACATTCTCCAATCTGACCCAGACACAAGATCAATATTCCCCACCAAACCTAGATTAGTTTTTCAACATCCACCTAATCTTAGAAACATCTTGGTCCGTACGAATCCCTCTTTGCCACCACACCAAACCGGCCCACAGACATGCCAGAGATCCAGATGTAAGGTCTGCTCCATTTTCATCACTTCTACCACAATCACTATCAATACTGCTAATGGCCGGTACACCCTCAATCCCAAGGGCACATGCCACACCCCTAATGTTATATACATCCTAACCTGCAAGTTCTGTGAAGCCTTTTATGTGGGGGAATCAAGTTGTGCTCTTAACATTCGAATTAATAACCATCGTCACTTCTGTACTATCAACAAACCGGATGCCCCAGTTTCATTGCACACCGAGTCCCACAATACCAATTTTGATCTATCTTTCCTGGTTGCCATAATCCACATTTTACTCCTTACGACCAGCAACTCAACACGCCGTCTGAGGGAGAATGCCTTTATTCACGGTCTGAGCGCGAAAATAAAACCTGGCCTTAACCTTCAATAACTCTAAGCTCCCCTTTTCCTCTGCATTTTCAATACATTTCCATCCACGATCCCACCTTGTACTTACACGCTATACAGTTATTATTATTTCAAGTTCCGGATATCTACGCGCTACAGAGCAGTCAGTTGTTCTCCAGTTTTAATGTTTTGTCCGCTACGTGTCGCCACTGTCTCTTCAAACTTGTACTTTGTGAACACGTGAACTTCGCTCTCTTCCTCTCTACTTGAAAAAGTGTGAATACACGAAATATATTGACTTTTTTTATGTGTACATGTGAATATGTGTGATCTAATGCAAAAGTAAGCTGTAAGTATTATCCTTTTTTCTCCTTCATTTGTCTTAAATTTACCTTAAATTGCCTTCCCGGCTTTCCTTTGTAAGTGGGAGGGAACGGGAGAATCCCGAGCAACGTGGTTGTGGGGCTTCTTCTTCCTTCCAATATATATATATATATATATATATATTTTTCTACACAATGGTACAGAGACAAATAAAATTGAATACAGCACATGAGTGATATTAAATTTGGTTTCAATATTACTTGATCACATTACAAACGATGGGCAACGGCCTAGCCGAGCTGGTCTACCGGTTCCCATAAGATCACCGAAGTCAAGCAGCTCTGGGTCTGGTCAGTGTTTGGATGGGTGACCGTTTCAGCACTCCAGATGGTGTTGCCTGTGCGGCGTCCACCCAGCGTCGTGAGGCCAATTGAGCTACCTGAATAAAGAGGTAGCGATCACAGTTGAGAGCCTCGACTCCTCTCCCGAGGAGGAGAGAGAGAGAGAGAGTGAGTGTGTGTGTGTGTGTGTGTGTGTGTGTGTGTGTGTGCGTGCGCGTGTGCGCGCGCGCATGCATGCTTAGGTTATATTTATAACTAGCAGAGTCCAGGTTGCTTGTTTAATCCAACAAGCCACATCAAATTAAAAAGTGAGTTTCTTCTTGAGGTTTCCGACAGTTTTTGAGTTCATTGAAATCCTCAAGCACCTTACTAAGGCCACTTCCTCCACTTTTCTTTGGGTGCTAACGCAGACGAATACCTTCAAGATTAAAAGAACCACTCTGAATTCGTTGAACCTTTACGTATGTGTTAGTACTGGTAGTAGCTGTACTACATTAGATCCCTTCCATAGCATGGAACGTACTTAAATTATGCAGCGAGCGGATAATTACATCTGTGTTGTTTAACACATGCTGCTGAAGAAACCTTTCACTATTAATTTTTGATAGTCCTGCACTGATGAGAGAGGTCATGTAAAGATAAGTTTCATGGTATGATGCGTAGACTCCAATGGACGATAATAGATTGAATAGATATTTTTACCCATATAATCGGTGAATGGTTAATAACAGACTTGTTTGCATGGGTGACAGTCCTGAATAATCTTGAAGTGCCCACTTGAAAAACCCAGGCGAGGCGACACAACGCCACTCTAGCAGATTTCGTCAAAAGCGTCGACTAATAAGTATGAATGCGCAAAGCAATTTTATTTATAAGACTTTATATATTCGTATAATTCCTCTATAAGTAACCACTAACAATCTTTTACATAGGTTATTACAATCGATAGCTTAGCTAATTAACTTTTGATGTCGAAATCATTACTTAGTTTTCGCTCAGAATATTTCAGGCTTCCTCTGTTAGGCTTACAAATTACCTAGTCTCCATTTATATTAACTTCCATTTATAATTTCAGTTTCTTAAGTTGACATACATAACGTTTTTCATTGACCTCTGTCGAGCATATTTATATCTAGATTTATCTGAACTACAAACAAAAGACTGAAGCCAAAAGAGGAAAGATAGATTTCGAACATCCGTATCTTCTTTACTAACTTATACATGTTTAAATATCGGATCTTTTTCTGGATTAGCCTTCTGTACAGGTTTTGTATCAATGAACATGTCGTTTAGTTATATACAGTACATATTCTATTTTAGATTGCGTATAAGATCTATCTTTGCACTTCACCCCGTAGCTTTAATAACGAAGTTGCTTGGGTTTGTCATTCCCAGCTTTCAAGTTAACATACATAAGATCGTAGTAGTTATTATTCCCAAAATTAGATTTCTATCGTAAAAGCCCGTTACATCAGTTAAGCATAACATATCAATTCGATATAGCACATCACATACAAATTTCGCTTCGTTGTAGGATGCCTTTTAGATACTATCCCGAATTCAGATCATGAGCCTAACACAGCCTAACATAATACATACTAATCTTATAGTTAATTTGTTGTTACTCCATCCGTTTCACGAAGATGATAGGGCTGCCTTTCATGTAACCTCCCGTAAATAAATAAATAAATACTTGTTGCACCGAATAGTACAAGGCTCACATGCCATGTGTGAGGTTACTGTATCAACCATACAATGGCAGGGTCAGTTTTCCTGTCGTTATCCGATCCTTACAATATTATTAAAGATGTTTCTTGTCTGTATATGACAGCCATCCTCTAAACCAGATACACATTTCATAGTATCTTTTAATTCGTTCAGAATGTACTGGCATTCGTCACCGTTTTATATGTATTCACATAACATAGAAAATAACTTCCCCAGTTTCTATTTTGGACGACCCACTAGTTCCCTAATTGGTTTAGTTCTTGAAAAATCTTTGGAACACTTCCCATGGTACTGTACAGGGTAAGTCAAAATGATGTACCCGATTTCATAAATTTATTTTGTGAAATATAATGAACATATCTGAATGTAATACATGTGGTAAGAAGGGTAACTCTCAAAGTTTTTTCCAGTCACATCACAAGTGCTCTATGTGAGCATCTCGCGTAACACGACACACATCAAGCTGATAGTCTATCTCCTGCCAAACCTTGTGTAGTGTGTCACGGTCAATCTCTGCAATGGCTGCTGTGATGCGGGCGCGAAGGTCAGCCAATGTTGTTGGAAGTGGTGGTACGTAAACACGATCCTTTATGAAACCCCACAAAAAGAAATCACACGGGGTCAGATCGGGGGAACGAGGTGGCCAACGAATGAGAACTCGATCCTCCTGAGATGCACGGCCTATCCAACGCTGTGGCAATGCCTCATTGAGATGATCCCGAACGCTGCCATGGTAATGCGGAGGGGCACCATCCAATTGAAGAATGAAATCTGCACTATCCTCTTCGAGCTGTGGAAGGAGCCATTGTTGCAGCATATCAAGAAAAACATGTTCTGTCACAGTAGGTTCAAGGAAGAAAAAGGGCCCATAAATCTTTTCAGGGGAAATGGCACAAAACACATTCACCTTGGGTGAATCGCGTTGGTGTTCCACAACTGCGTGGGGATTATCAGTTCCCCAGATCCTTACGTTGTGTCTATTCACATTCCCAGAAAGGTGAAACACCGCTTCATCACTGTAACGTAACCTTTCGGCGAACCCATCCTCTTCCATGAACGTGAGAAAATCAGCACAGAAAGACGCTCGAGCAGCATAATCAGTGTCTCTTAAGGCTTGTAGCAGTTGCAAGCGATAGGATTTCATTTGTAAACGTTTCCGCAGAATTCGCCATACAGTTTTCTGTGGCATTTCAAGTTCCCTCGCTGCCCGGTAGGTGGACTCCGCACAAAACTGGCGCGAACACGTTCCACTGTCTCTTCCTCAGCTGAAGGACGGCCAGTCGATTTTCGCTTACAGATGCAGTCCGTATCTCTGAATTTTTCATACCACGTACGAATGGTTTTTCCAGTAGGTGGGTCTCTGCCATACTTGGTACGGAAATGCCGTTGAACACTCATCACAGAGTTGTTTACATGG